>JAHHFK020003077.1:0-203649 GCA_024533555.2 Aedes koreicus
ATGACCACTTGAGAACCTTCATAAAACCTTTTGGCTGTCATTAAAACCAGAATGTGGCTAAATGGCCACAGCTGTCAAACTTCACTGTGATATCGAGGATGGTTTTTGTTGTTCTGCTTTGTTCGATTCTCTGATCTTCTGATTTATTTAGCAGTCAAAAAAAGGTCTAGTGTTGTGGGAAATTTTGTTTGATAGCAAAATAGCCAAAACAAATTGTGTTTTCTACAGCGTATTATGCTCCAAATTATATGCGCAATTATTTTTATGGTGAATATTGGCACAGTAAGAGCCAAAAAATAATGCGCCTCGGAAATTTTGCGAATTCACAACAACATAAATCAAATTAAAACAAATATATTCGATAAATTAATCATGAATTTCCTGAAAAGTGCTTGGAATTGGATGAGATGATTAAAAAAATGCCGAAATTAGTCTCTGATCTACAGTTTATTTGCAAACCATTGAAAATTTGATGGATTTATTTTTCCACATTTCAATTATTTCTTTTATTTCAATATGGCGATTGGAATAAAATCACAGTTTTTCCATAAAGCCAATTTTTCTTCCCAATGACTATTATAAAACTATTTGGTCTTATGGCGACTTCCTTCAATGCAAATATGCCGTTTAATGCATTTACTGGAGGCAAAATGGTTTTAAATTGCTTTTTCAACTGACCATCATAAGATAAAATCAATGAGTCCTAAAACGGCATTTCAATACAGCATTTTACGAGTTCATAAAGTCGAAATAAAACCTTTGATAGAAGTAAAAGAAATTTGAGAAACAAGGTTTTAAGAGCGTTGCAAACAAGCTATGTAGATTCTCCTAAGCCTGACTAAAATATGAAATCTAGTGGCACCTCTTGGTGTCATAATAAAACCAAATTGATTTCTAGTGGCTTTGATAAAACCTTAATAAAACTTAATAAAGCAGGATTGTTTTGGCAATGTTACTTGGGATACCTATATACCAAACTCTCAGTTGCCGGCTGGCTTATACACCGTTCTATATGATGCCATTTTTGTAAAGTTCAGTTATTGAGTGAACGCTTCTGACGAACATCTCCGCTTTCTTCTTCTTCTGCTCTTGCTCCCGGCGTTCGAAGTCGTAGTCGAGAATGTCGCGTCCGCATACTGACGATCGATGAGGTAGAGCTAGCTTTGCTACTCACCTTGCTTTTCAAACGGCGGGCTGCTTGCACTTGAGGCGATGATTTTTGGCATTCCGGGCACGTAAACGATCGATCCGGCTCTGAGATGCTATCGTTAACACCCAGGCAGGCATAGTTCCACCAAGTACTACAATGGCAACAACTCACCATCTGGTCGGAATCGGGATTGTTGCAAGCTTTGCAATGATGGTTTCCCCGAGGACTTGCAGTACTATTCGGCATCTCGGACCATGTTTTGGGTGTTGGGGGAAAGGGAGTTATCAGGAATTGATTTCAGTGCACACCAGTATTCCAACGCGATCTGGTAAGGCCTGTACTAAAAAAAAATGCACCATTTTTATCCGTGTGTAACCTTTTTGTCCGTGGGTAAAAATTGATAAAAATCTGGGTATAACTTTTTTGGAGAGAATTGTTAACATGTGCCAAATTTCATAACATCGGTTCTGTGGTTATTGAGATGTCATCGAAACAAGAAGAAATTCGCCGGAGAATTTTGCGCACCGTCATGGAAAATCCGACTGCGACCATGGGATGATCGGAAGACAACTGGGAATCACCCATTCAATTGTGTCTCTGGTAGAGATTCCAATTCAATTTGCTTGTCCCGGGATTCGGAAATTCGGGAAATTTTTCAATGTGCTTAAAAACGCAATTTTGTGGTTAGGAATATGTTTTATTCATCAATAAAAAAAAAATCAATGGTTCAAATCAAGTAACTGGTCTTATCAATTTAAATTCGTTCTCTGAAAATACGACTTCAAGAAGCAAATGTTATTAATGCTTTCATCGGACAGTGAGGTTCGCTTTTTAGAACAGATATTTCCGGAGTTCGAAAAGATGCGCTCGCTATCGGTTGACGTCGGTTTGATTGATTTTAAGTCGCCGAAAATGATTTCAAGTTTCGGGCTCAACTTACCATGTAGCTCAAAAAGTGACAGCTCTTTCGCAATTGGTTTTGAAAAATCAATCATTGCCGAATCAGTCTGGGACGGGTTGGCATATGTCGATCCTGAATCCCCAATCCCCAATACTTCCGAAGCGAGTCTGATTGGCTGAAGAGCTTCCTGAAGGTTTTTTGCAACCTCGAAATCACTGTCCAACATAAGACCTGAAAGGCCTATTTCGGAAAGTGTCTCTTTGATGCAATCAAATCCGGGAATGAAGTGCTCCAGCATCGTTTCAGTCGAGTTTCAACGAGTTTTGACGTCCACACACAGTTGAAGTGGTTTATGTAACATTTTCGTGATTTTTTCTTGAAGCAGTGCATTTTTAACAGGCGATTTTCGAAAAATATTCACGACTCTTCGAATACGTTTCAGAGACTCTCTATAATTGAAATAAATTAGCTGTTTTCTTTAATATGAACATGAACATTCCAATATTATTTACCCGAAGAACCAACTTCATCATCGTAGTTATCACTATCCGAATCGTCGCTATCTGAATCCTCATTTTCAATTGGTACCGGTGGCTGATCATTGTACAGGACATCGCAAACCCCCAAGTGAATCGCATGGTTGTAACACTGCTGATGAAGGTAATCCGAGAATCTTCCAAACTTCGTCATCACTCGAGCTCCGTCAGTCGTTGATGCTACAATGTTTCCATCCTTAATACCGAATTTCCTGACCATATCCTTGACCATTTCCAAAACCTTTTCAGCAGGTAGTGATCCACGAATTTTGCCGAGAACCAGGTTGTAGAATGATCCGTCAGCGAAATGGGCATTCACGTTTAAATAGCGCTTGTTGCTTAGACTTGTCCACTCGTCCAAAGTGAGACTAACCAGTTCACGGCTATCGATACGCTTCACTATTTCATCCCGCGTTTGCTGCTGAGCGTATCCATAGTATTCGGTGACCAGCTTCATGACGGATGTATTCGACGTTGGCAGAGAATATCCACGATCTGCGATCGATTGTCTGATGAACTTGCTGTTGGTGATTGCATTGATCGAAAATCCGTCCTCTGCTGCCAGCTGAGCTATAATTTCCGCCAGTGACTGACGTTTAACGAACTTGAGCATCCATACTTGTTTCACTGGGACATTCGTTGTGGATGATTTAACTTTAGCAGCAGACTCACTAGGATTTGTCGGGGGTTTGGAATCCATGTCGTGTTTGTTCTTCATGTGCCGGAGCAAGCCACTGGTCGAAGAGCCCTTGCACGACAAAATTTGCTCGCACTTCCGACATCGTGCTTTTTCTTTGTCGTCCGCAATTCTATCGAAGTGTTTCCAAATTTCAGCCATGCCTTTAAAATAATTGGATGTAAGGCTACATTAGCACAAATTTTGTATTACTACTTACTTTGATGTAACGGCCATCCGATATTATTCAATGAACACAGAAGCAGTAATCAGTGAATGAAAACAATGTTTCGAATGGAAATGACAGCTTGCGTGTGTTAAATGTGTAGGCAAAAAGCGAATGCCTACTGAACCAACAAAAAAGGAATGATGCATTTTCATGAATGATGTATAACATCGATGTAGGTACAGTAAATATGTATGTTGGCGTTGTATGGGTTAAATTGGATGCGCGTAAACGGTACACTGAAATTTATTGGGAAGTATCAAAGCGAAAAAATATGTAAGAAATGTGTGTCCCGAGATTTTCGGGACGGTGAAAAATCTTATCCCGGGATTCGGGAAATCCCGAATTTTTCACCAGAGATTCGTCCGGTGGAAAGATTTTGGGCCATAATGAAAGCCAAAGTTCGAAAATTGTCCACGGTGTTTAAACACGAGCTGGAGTTGAAGAAAGAATGTATGAAAGTGACCAAAAAGGTCGGCTCCACCATTGCACAAAATGTATGAGAGGTCTTAAGGGAAAGGTGCGGGCTTTCAGCGATGGAAAGGAAATTGAATAAAGTAATTAAACCGACACATAATCCATATATATTAGCTCATTCCCCGAAAGTTTCAAGGAAATCCGACTTAAAATAAATTTTTGGCGAACACTTTTGTCTGGTGCAATTTTTTTTCGAATACAGGCCTTAGTCGTCGAAGCATCGGATACCATTTCGAGTCGGGACCTGTAGAGACACTTCATCCTCTGATGAATGTCCACTAGCCTGGAACAAAATTTAAATTCCAGTTCCCCTTTGATTTTTGGGAGTCTTTGAGGTTCTATAATAACTGTGCAAAATTTCAGCTCAGTCGGTGAAACTATATTTTAGCGCTTTTCATTGGGTTAGCTCTTGAATCTTTGAAAACGTCGACATTGAATGCTTGTTGGAGACCGCTTTGGCCGGAATGTGTGAAGTCCGAGAAGCCAGTGCCAGAAATTGATGACAGGGAGATATTGCTGCTTGCACACTCCGTGGAGAGGGTTTCCAAGACATGACGGTAAAGGATCTAGAGGAGTTGCTTGTTGACCCCGCCATAGAGGATGAAGATCTGTGCAGATGCGTTAACGATACTGATGCCGAAGATGAACCTGAAACAGAAATCAGTTTGCGACTGGAGGAAGGTCTGCAAATGGCAGAAAGGTTGGCAGACTTCTTTCTGAACCACGATCCTCACATCGAAAGTTCCATCACTTTTAAAAATGATCTAAAGTACTGTGTTGCTCGGTACAACGAGTTGCACAAACAACTAAAACAGGATACAAGTGACGGTGCTTTGGGAGAACATGGTACATCCGCCGTTTCAATGAAGAATAAACGCTCACAATTCAGTGGTGGATCATCCAACCAAAGCGCAGCGAACTCATCAACCACCTCGGACAGATCAGGATGATGCAATCAATCCTGTGGAGTGTATCTGGCCACTATACAGTGGGGAATATTCGGATCGACAGACTGATGAGATCCAGCATAAGGCAGTGCAACGCAAACGAACCCGAGTTATTTATGACGACAGTGAATAAGGAATGGATTTTTTTTTTGAGAAATTATTTGAATTTACTTATTTTTTAATCAAAACCATAAATCGTAACCCTGCTAGGGATATTGCAGGAGAACGTACGTTAATCGCAGTATAAACACCAAGTTTGCCACACACATTTTTTGAATCAGTTTGATTCGTTTGCAAATAGCTGACGGACAATACAATAAGACCAAAGCCTGATTTTCATACAAAATGGTCATGTTACGGGGATTGCCTTTCATTTTCTCGAAAACCAATTGAGCTGAAATTTCGACTGAGGTCCAGAAGTAGCCTAAATTCTCATCTGCATTAAATCCATCATTTTTCATTCACCACTTTAAAAGTTATAGACACCGCATACGACAAAACAATAAGACCACTTTTTGATTTCCTGATTCCTGTCTGTGAATGAAAAATTATGAATTTATTAAAGATGAAAATGCAGGTTATTTCTAGGCTATTGCCAAAATTTCAGTTCAATTACTTCACGGGAAAGTGAAAGACAAGCCTCCAAACATGACCATTTTGTATGAAAATCGGGCTTTGGTCTTATTGTATTGTCCGTCACTGTACATAGGTATTCGAAATCCTTTCACAAACCGGAAGTCGCCATCTTGGATTCCAAAATGGCGTTGGACATCGATTTCCGGCCTCTACACGTTGTCCCCGTTCCAAAAATACCCATATTGTAGGATATTCGGCACTTTTTCACAAACCGGAAGTCGCTATCTTGCTTGTCACAATGGTGTCGGAAGTTACATAATATGTGAACAGTCCCTCCACAGCACACCATTGAAGGCGTAGGTTAACTGAACACTGAGGAAACTAATCTTCTTCATGACACACCAAGTATCCAATCATGTTTTTTGCGTTTTTTGACTTTTTCATTTTATGTACATCCTCAGAAAACACTTAGGCTTTGTTGGCTCTTTAACCGCGTTATTTCAAAAATCGTCGTAAAAAAACCGCGTTGTTTCGAAAATCGTCGTAAAAACAACCGCGTTGTTTCAAAAATCGTCGTAAAAAACCTTACAAAAATCGTCGTAAAAAAACCTTACAAACCGCGTAAAAAAACCGTGTAAAAAAAGACTTGAGTGTATACATCTTTCGCATCATTGAAAGCCGCTTTTAAACAAAATAGCATGTGTATTGCAGTAATAAAGCCCTTATAAATTAGAACAAAAGCTAAAAGGCAGCAGGATTGTTACTTGGGAAGTAACAGCAATAGCGCTGTGAGTCACTCGAATAGATTATCCAGTTTGGTTTGGCACTGTTCTTGATAATTCGGGGGGATGTAGATCGACACTACTGTCATTTGGGTAGGAGAATGGACACGAACTGCAATGGCTTGAAAATCACAGTCGATATCGATGCGTTCAGATGGAGTCCCTTCACGGATGGCAAGGCCCACTTGCCAATACTGACAACTACCGGTTTGAAGAAGCAAGTTATAGTTCTTGCCGCAAAGTCTGGAGCAATCCCGTGGTTGTACACTTTCGAGTTCCACCGAACCGATATTGTGTGCTATATGCTAGCGTTGAATAGCATAGCCCAGAAAGAAGAGAGTCACGAAAATGCAGCATGAAGCAATTATTATTTTACAGCTGTATTAAACAGTAGTAACGTGAGTTGCTGCTCCATGTATTTTTTCCTATCTTTTATCTCACTCTCGCAAACTTACCTCGCTATTTCAAATTGATAAATCTCGCTTGTTAGTGAATGAACATCGATTCGAACTCCATTAGATTGCTCACAGAAAGTAAGCTTAAAAACTGATGTGATTAAATATTCAATATCTAGTACACATTCTAAGTTATAACAATCTAAATTATGAGGTAAAGGCTGCCGTCGATAATGCTTCCGCCTAAGCCCTTGACAGTATTAAACATGGAATGAAACTGAATGACATATAATGAAGTAGATAATTTACCCATACTCTGTTTTTTCGACCCAAATTTTGTCGAGCCAAATATTCAACCTGTTCATGTTCAAATTTGTATGGGAACAAAAGTAGGTAATTTTTAAGTAATGAATTGAACTTCTTTTCCTAATAGCACGTACCATGAAGTACCCATATTCTGCGTAGCTTATGCCCTAATTTTGCGCATTTTAAAACATTCCAAACTAATGTTTAGTTGAATATTCTTTGAATTCAGTTCTACATGTAAATAGATGTTGTCCTCTTATGTATGGGATAAAATATAAAGTTTGACAATCTTGCAATTAACTGCAAAATTTTAGCAAAATGCGTATAATTAGGCGCTGCGCAGAATTAGGGTACTTCACGGTACTTCAAATTTCGATGCAAAATTTTTGTAAGTTTTTTCCGATCGAATGATGCACAAATCAATTCATTTTGTTCAGTCAAACGAGAGTTATTAGCGTCCAGAAACCTTTCACTTCAGAGTAACCCTATCATTTTTCAAAAGTTTTAAATGACACCCGATGTGGAAAAGAGAAACGTTATCCTACTTTTAAATGCTCCCTGCTTCCGAAATGACACCTATGAAAATTATCAACAGCAACGATATGCTTGCCGCAAATATCTGTTTTTTCGAACTTTGCGCTTAGCTCCGTCCATTAGGGTTTGTACAGACTCTACAGATATCGTAGAAGCCGTCTTTGTCCAAATTTGCTTGAAGTGTTGGATGTCTTTGATTCCTTGCTTCTTTCCAGAAAGCTTCCGCTTCATCATAGCCCAATATCTCTCGATTGGTCGTAGCTCTGGGCATTTTGAAGGGTTTGAGGTTTTTGGTACAATGTTCACTTGATTTGCTTGGTACCACTCCATCACAGTTTTAGCATAGTGGCATGATGCCAAATCGGGCCAGAACAAAGGTTTTTCTTTGTGACTTTTGATCAAGGGTAGCAATCGCTTCTGCAGACACTCTTTTTGATAGATCTCCTTGTTGATTGTGCCTGTAGTGACAAAAGATTTACTCTTTTTGCCACACATGCAAATTGCTTGCCACACAAGGTATTTTTTGGGAAATTTCGATGCCTTCTTCGTTCTGAAATGCTCAGCTGTTTCAATTCTGGCCATTGCAGAATAAAAAGCCAGCCCTGGAAGCTGCTTGAAATCCTCCAGGACATAAGTTTCATCGTCCATAACAACGCATGAAAACTTCGTCAAATATTCGCAGTACAAACGTCGAGCCCGTGATTTTGCTGCCAAGTTCTGTTTGTCGTTGCGATTTGGAACTGTTTTCACTTTATACGACTGAAGTCCCAAACGTTGTTTTGATTTTTGGACAAAACTATGCGACATCCCTATTTTACGAGCCCCCGTTCGAATGAAGAGATTTGGGTTTTTCGTTAATACCCTTTTCACCTTTTGGTCCATGACAGGATCAGCGCGTCCAATGTTTTTGTCACTTCTCGGTTTCCTCTCTACCGTCAAACGTTCCGAAAATGATTTGAGCTCATCGTGAACAGTGGTTTTAGGCAATTCCAATGTTTTTGCAAGGTCCCGTATTGACAAGTCAGGATTTGCCGTACGCCCGTACAAAATTCGCTCGCGCACTTGTTTTTCTTTCGGCGCCATCTTGAATACTAAACATGAAATTTAAACATCAAACATAGTCTTTTTCATCATAGACTCTCAGCTATACCACAGTGAAATTTTTCATTCCTACATTCCTTCAAAAGTTACAATGATTTAAAGGTGTCCGGATTAATGTGGATACAGACCATACAAAAATGGTGTTTGCGTCAAATCCGGCTGGTACAAGAAGACGTGGAGTACAGCGAGCTAGATGGGCGGATCAGGTAAACCAAGACTTGGGGCGCAACCGAGGATGGAGAGAAGCAGCCATGAATCGGGTAAATCGGTGTAGAATTGTTGACGAGGTTTTATCAATGTAATTGATGTAGTGCCAATAAATGTATGTTATTTCACCGTTCCACGAAAAACATACGATGTACTCTACTTGCGAATGAAAACAATATGGCGCATGGCGGTTGATAATAATCCGAGCCTCGGCTAACAACACTACTAAACCGAGATTTCGGCATGATAGGCAGCTGAGGTTGGTTGAAGTTTGGTTAACGTTTGTGCTCGGCTCCTAGTGTTGCCGAGAATCGGTTTAATAACGAAGTTACCCGATATTTCAGTTTCAAGTGATGCTGAGACTCGGCATCGTGCGATTTTTTGCCAAGTTATCAGTTAATTATGAAAATGCTGAGTGAATTCAGCTAAATGGTTTATCGAGCCCGTGAAAATTTTTTAAGTGTGTATATAATTTTGTTTCTGTACCTATTAACAATTGGGCGGCATGACAAATTGAAGTCGATTTTAATTTCAGACATTCTGTCTTGATTTAAATTTTGCTAAGATTTTAGGATGATAACTGCAGTAAAATAGTAAATAGCGAAATAATGTAAGACGAAAACATATAGTAGTGCTGTTTGGCATATTTCTCTTTTATGTATTATAAGTTATTCCACAATCCATAAACGAATAGCCGTCCTGAAAAAAGATCTCTACGTCACTGCTTGCATATACGAAGGCAGCAGCCCAAATTGAATACAAATGGCATAAAAAATGAAAACACAAGCATCTAATAACATTATTCGCCTAACATTGAACTCCTTACAAAGCACTGCAAATATCTGGTCGCTGGAACGAGAGAACGATATGTCATGCATTTAAGAACAGCACAAATTGAAAACCCATTGCTAGTCTCCAACTTACTGATCGAAGCAGCTTGTTATGAATTTTGCAAAATCAATCCTGTTCACCTCCGCCATTTTTGAGACATTCTTTTCAGAGCAGAATTAAACACCTTTTTCACTTAAACAAACCTGACGCGAAAGTGGAACGTGCTGTGTGTGGAACAACGAAGGCCAGCACCTTTCCCGTTGCTAACGCAGTAGCCTGCTGCGTCGTTTTTCAATGGGAATTTGTGTTTGATTTAATCGGCAGCCAGGACCTGTCAAAGTTACGTAATTTCCCCACCCTTCTAGCTATCCAACCAACCTACTAGGATCGATTTTTTCTTCTCTTCTTTGTTTTCTTTTCGGAGGGTTGCGTAAGTTTGGAACTTTCATTCTTATGGGCGATTCGGTCGGTTCCTTTCTAGGCACCCGAATTTGGTTTCCCTTTCGCATGGCATTCAATGTCGTTTAAATTGCAGTTAACGATTTCCAATCGCACCAAGCGGCTTTTATGCTTTTTGGTTCAGCTTCGGTAGATCGGTGGTTCTTAGGGGCACGACAACGATCCGGTGAAGTGTCATTATCGAGGGGTGATCGATCAAGTCAAGAGAAACCGGCATGGCTCTGGGAGTACTATGTAAATGTTCTGCTAATGATCGCTTTGTAAGCTCGATGAGGTGTGTCAATGAAATCCAAAAATGAGATTAAGAACGTCGGTCTCGAGATGAAAATCAATCAGTTTTGCTAATGGGCGAAGGTTGGAGAGAGAAAACCGCGTTTGTTTGCGGATGGCAGCGAAACGTTTGATCTTGATCTTGTTCATTGGCTGATCATTGGAATTCGATTTCAGTTTTGCCCTTCAAGGGCGGTGGGATTTAAAGAGCTTCAGAGTGTAGTAGGTTCGTACCACTTCACCGCTTCGAACTCATTTCGGATTTATGTGCTGTAACGTTTTTGAGCACTGAGGAGCACATGCTCAGAATAGATACCTAACAAGTCACGATGCTCAATAGACTGATGCAAATTTCAACATTTTCGCTGTCTGAATAAAAACTGACATTGAACACACCATTTGATATTTACATGAAAATTACATAAATAGAGCAAACTTCTCGTTTACTGTTTACTCGAATTTTTATAAATCCCTTTAACAAAAAGTTTTATAGCTATTCTTGTGGTAAATTATTATAACCTTTACAAGGTTCCGAATTTCAAAGGATTTCTCCAATTTGAACGTTGACAAAATCGTCCTGTGATCGCTAATATCGGTTGCGATAGTCTCGTTTACAACATGATTTACAGACTCTGAGCAGATAACATGGTCCAATAATTTATTGTTCGCAGGCCTTGTGGTGACCGTGTTTGTTACCGTAAAATTGTAACAGATCCAGAGGTATTATTCACGGGTAATATTGCTGTTTATCAGATTGCCAGATATGTTGATGTCTCCAACAATGACTGAGGATGAATTGAATCTTTCGACTGATAATATTACGTTCAATTTTGACCAAAAGTGATGGTGGTCCATGAATGTTGAAAGGAGAACCGTTAACCTTCATCCGAATGGGAATGTGGTGGTAACCTGATTCATAATGATTCTCCTTTTCTCTAAAAGCAATCGACTTTTTTTTATATAAATCACCAAGCCTTGGCCAGATGTATCAGGACGGCATGGAAATCAGCTATTGTATCCAGTAATCTGGTGCAATTTTGCATTAGTTTCTTGGATCCATGTTTCTCCAATTACAATAACGTCAACCTTTCCACAAGGTCAGAAACTTCCCTATGCTCTCATATTTAAGGTCTGTATCCGCAATAATCCGGACACCTCAAAACACGAGTAAAACATAAATTTCGCATTATATTTCCGCCGTAGTTGTTTATTTCAGATTCATGGGATGTGTTTAAACAATTCGTGAAGACAAAACATAGTTATTCGGTATTTGCATAAAATTTTCGAACTTTGCGCTTAACTCCGTCCATTAGGGTTTGTACAGACGCTTCAGAAATCGTAGAAGCCGTCTTTGTCCAAATTTGCTGGAAGTGTTTGATGTCTTTGATTCCTTGCTTCTTTCCAAAAAGTTTCCGCTTCATCAGAGCCCAATATCTCTCGATTGGTCGTAGCTCTGGGCAATTTGGCGGGTTTGAGGTTTTTAGTACAATGTTCACTTGATTTGCTTGGTACCACTCCATCACAGTTTTAGCATAGTGGCATGATGCCAAATCGGGCCAGAACAAAGGTTTTTCTTTGTGACATTTGATGAAGGGTAGCAATCGCTTCTGCAGACACTCTATCTGATAGATCTCCTTGTTGATTGTGCCTGTAGATTTACTCTTTTTGCCACACGTGCAAATTGCTTGCCACACAAGGTATATTTTCGGAAATTTCGATACCTTCTTCATTCTGAAATGCTCAGCTGTAGCTTTTTTGGCCATAGCAGAATAAAAAGTCAGCCCTGGAAGCTGCTTGAAATCCTCCAGGGCATAAGTTTCATCGTCCACAACAACGCATGAAAACTTCGTCAAATATTCGCAGTACAAACGTCGAGCTCGTGATTTTCCGGCAAGCTCTGTTTGTCGTTGCGATTTGGATCTGTTTTTACTTTATACAATTTAAGTCCCAAACGTTGTTTTGATTTTTGGACAAAGCCAGGCGACATCCCTATTTTACGAGGTTTTTCGTTAATATCCTTTTCACCTTTCGGTCCATGACAGGATCAGCGCGTCCAATGTTTTTGTCACTTCTCGGTTTCCTCTCCACCGTCAAACGTTTCGAAAATGATTTGAGAACATCGTGAACAGTGGATTTAGGCAAATCCAATGTTTTTGCAACTAAACATGAAATGTAAACATCAATCATAGTCTTTTTCATCATAGACTCTCAGCTATACCACAGTGAAATTTTTCATTCCTACGTGCAATATTTCAAAAGTTACTATGATTTGAAGGTGTCCGAATTAATGTGGATAAAAACCTTATCAATACAACTCGTTTCTCTGATATTGAGTAGCAGAGTTCTCAAATTCAATCCGTTTGAAGAGATATTTTTATTCAATTCATTAACTGTAATAATAATTTTTGTTGCTATTTATATCGAATACACTTATATAATGGCTTTAATACTAGCAGATCTATGTTGCATTATATATTGGAAGTTTTTTGGTTCTTTGAGGGTGGTTCCTGCTCAGGCGATCCTGAACTAGCAGATGACGAGCTTTTGTTTAGCAGTTGATGCTTACTGCTGACTTTTTCTACTTTCGCTCCATCTTGACGCTTCAATAGAATCTTCCCGTTCCTTCTAGGCCAGGCGTACTTGTATCCCGTCGATGTCTGAAACTCCCTAACTGCGCTCTACAGCTGCCTTCCAAAAGCTGTCAATTCATCCCGAATAATCAATCTAGATGTTGGGCCAGCTAAAGTACTGCAAACAGTCGCCGTAGGTAGGATGCCACGCAAACGTTTTTGTGCGAAAAACTTTTCCTTAATTTGCTCCAAAACAAACTAGACCAATATCGGCGCCCATCGACTTGCAGAATTCTTCTTCATTAACCTTCGAGCGTCCACCACATCGCCTACCTGAAGATCTCATCCAAGGGTGTTCGCAAGTTGAATTAGCGGATCCTTAGCATTTTCGTCCTCGACCGTTGAAATTCCCAGAATAACCGCATTTTTGGACACAGAAGATCGATTCACTTTGTCCATGTCCATCTCCAGTCACTCAAACTTTAGCAACAGGTTGGAGTTTTTCTCATTCAGATCGCCCATCTCTTTCCATATCTTCTTATTTTCCGCCGATAGACCTTCTGTTGCTTGAAATCAAGGAAATTTTCCTGCAGCTCATCAAATTGCTTTGCGAGAATTTCTTGCGACTCCTCAATGTATTTGGTTTGGTTTTGGATCAGGATCGTCATTTGAGACCAAGGGGCAAGACAGCTCCTCATCGCAAGCAATTTCAGAGTTGCTTTTGAGGTACCTCGAGTAACTATCGTTGCTCAGCTAGCGAGCACTGCCATTTGTTTTCTCTCTGTTTTTGCACAGCTGCTGTCAAACCGATGATAGTACATGATTTCTCGAGTGTGCACAACTGGACGCTAGCAATTTTCAACGTTTTTAATTTTCTCTATTCAACTCTGTTTTTGAAACCAACTTACATTCTCTTTCCTACACCTACATTTACTTTCATCTACTTATCTGATTTGCTCGTATAATTTGACATCGTATTTACTACTATTCGTGTAAGGCTTTGCCTTTTCGAGAAGTTATTTTTATGTCTCCAATTAAGTCATACTTTGAATAAACCCATCAGTTTTGGCTTGACCTCCTATTTGCTAATGCAGCACCATTCCGCCAGACGGCCAGACTATAAACTGGTGCTTTGGAACAGGAGAAGAAACAAACGAGCTCAGCCCGCTGCACTTCGACCCAAGCTTCAAGCTTCTTAGAATCGATGATTAGCATATTTAGAATCAATCGCTATCATGCTTCATCATTGCACTTCAGTAAAGCCGTCCGTATCATGTATCACATATTAAACATTCCCTGAACCCCCATAGTCGTGGAATAGGGCTCACCGTTGTGCCATCTTCTACTGCGTTTAGCAGAATGTCCATAATGTTTTCAAACAAATTGGAAGTCAAACTTTTCGAAACCCTGGCAACCGGTAAGAACCGATGACGATTGATTCGATGTTAAGCTATGTTGAGTTACTCGCGAGTTACTCGGTGCCTCAAAGCAACTCAGAGTAGAGCTGTCTCACCCCTAGTTTGAGACTGAGTTTTCTTCACCGTGCGTCGAACATGGGCAGACTCCTGATTATATTCCGGGAGCACTTGTTGTTGTTAAGCTCTGATTAGTTTGGCAATTGCTAGGTTGTGTTCGAAAAAATGATGAACAGCTACCTGAATAACTTTCCGGTATCGTGGGTTTTTGTCCGGAATACAATCGAATGTGATTATAAATATAGGCATGACGCGACCATCCATTTTCATGATAGAATCGAAACCTCCCAATTTCAACAGCCGCTTGAAGTCGACAGCATGGGAGTAGGCAGTAGAAGAGGTATGCTTCCCAGATCGGATGGCAATGCAAGTGGGTCCTGAGTACTCCACTGCTACACTTTGCCCCGATTCGTTACGTCTAACCTCGACCAGCTGTGACAGACGGGATCAGCTAATGACGTTGAGCCACAATCCACGCTTTCGTATTGTCGTTTTTCTTGAGCTGCTGAAACGTGCAAAGCTATGTCGCAAATCGATTTCAATGATTCCGATTAATCTTCTTCGATTCGTGGGCGGCCAATAGTTGACCTTACATTCAGAAAGTTTGCTGCAATTATTTTGGAATCTTGTAGTAACCCGAGCAAGAACGAATAACTTGATAACTGGCCTCGGTATTTAAGAGCTCAGATTAAGAGGTAAAATACCTGAGGATAATACCATAAAATTGTTCCCACAATGTTATGCGAATACCAAATTGAGGTAAGACAATACCAAAATAGTACCTCTCAGGTATTCCCAGGTATCCGAAATAACAAATTGTGGTATTCGAGAGATATTTTGCTTCAAATTCTTAGGTATTTTGCTAAGGTAATTTACCTCTTAATCTGAGCTCTTTAATACTAAGACCAGTTATCAAGGTCAAAATTAGGTATTCATATGTTGTTGTCTCTTGCTCGGGAAAACTTACATTGATCAATTACATACCTGCCTCTGGGATTGTTTCAATCAGATTCTGCCTAGACGACTTAACTATATCCCTGCGTTTCTGCTGCCTCTGTTCAGTTATCCGTGTTTTTAAATCCTTATCAAGTTTCATCTTCTTGTTGGTCAATCCAATAAGTTTTTCCACATCTTCGCTTATCATTAAGCCAGCTAAATCCCGTTCTTTAAGGCGAAAAACTTGCTCATTCAAATCATTAAGCTCACTTTTAAGTGCCACCGGATGTGCTGGGCTGTGGTGAAACATTGATGGGTACTCTTCAAATTTTGCTGCTCCATATCATCAGCAACTTTTGAAGGCTTTGCAGCAGCCTTCCCCCAAAACTTTAGCAGTTTTCCTTCCCGATTCAAATCATGTGCCTCTAGCTGACGAATTTTAGACGGAACTAATGCTGCTTGTTTGCCTGCAGAGACTCGGCCTTTCGTCTGATTCCAGAACGTCATGGCATCGACTTGGCACAAAGATTTATTTTCTTTTCTGGATATGCTTTTGTGAACGCATTGTACAGAGCGACGAATAAAAGATGTTTATCCATTTTGATCCACTAATACTACTTTTCTAGCACTCAATGATCTAACAATATCACTTTCACAAATTAATTTACAGAATGAATGAATACAGCTGTCACTTTCCATTCATAAACAAACGTCAACACGCTTACTTGAGAGAACCCATTGATGAGTAAAAATAACCCATTCTGAAAAAATGTGAATCAACCCATTCGTGGCCTTAAAAATTAGACATTCGCTACTCATTGAATGTGTAATTTTTAAACCCACGAACGGGTTGATCCAGATTTTTTCAAAACAGGTTATTTTTCCTCACCAATGAGTTATTTCCATTGTAGATAATTAATTACTCATTTATATATAACAGATACTCGATGGATAGGTAAAAATATATCAATAAATGTGTAAAACATTTTCACTTCACCATGGCCGAAATTTTACCCTTTCATAACGCGTGGCAAATTGTGTAGCTTGAGCCACTTTGATTGTACCACAGAGAACAGACGTCCAGGCTCAAACGACCGCTTGTGATCATAAACGGAACTGTCGATTCAAATTAGTATGGAATGCCTAATGGGGTGACGCTAGTGTTTCAATTTTGACATAGGGACCTTGACAGAGTTGTTCTGTTACGTGATCAATGTTGGTAAACAAAGCGATGGTGAAAGGTACAAATGGGACGAAAATGTACTATTGGTGCACAAATCAGCAAGGTAATACTTTGGGAAAAACATTGTAACATTGGGAAAAAACCACAGGTCTCCCAAACACAACGATTTGTAAGTTAATTACGCAAACATTTGAGAAAAGAGCTATTAACCCTCAAATGCTGTTCCACGCGTGAATTCCCTTGTGGTTCCGGCGAAGGTTCCGGTGAGGATTCCGATGAGCTGGTGCTTGATTGGGAAAGAGCATAGCAAGAATTTGCCAGCAGATAACGCAAAAGAATGCGAATATCTCGAAGATGATGTAGACTTCCAAAAGTGAATGGAAACAACTTGATGTTGATGTTGATGTTCAAACAGACGAAAAAAGGTCCATTATGATACGTCGGTTGAAAATATGCCCCCAAATTCAACAGGCCCAAGTCAAGGACTACAAATTTACAACCCAAGTGATATTTCCAGATCTGTTTTTTTTTACATGGGTGCCGGATGATAGATCGAAAATTGATCTGCACGGCGAACGCTTCTTACCTATGGGAAGAGTAATATATTTTTACAACTTTTTTCATAGGCTATTTAACTTTATACGTAGAAACCAAGGGCAAAAGAACTTAAATTTGTAGAACGTGAGGTTTTTATACAACTTTATAAGTTTTTTCAACTTTACGGTAGGTCCATTTCTCCTAGCTTTTCCCATGAAATAGAAATGACATGGAGAAAAATAACCCTTCCCATGGGTGGATTGCTTTCACGGTGATGGCAGTAATTAGTATGGAATGTCGCTGCACAACGGCGCCACTTCATTAGCATACACATGATTTTTTGCTTTATTCGTATGAGCGAACTCGTCTGTTCTCTATGGTTGTACTAAATGTTATATGTGAGAATTAATTAAATCCAAGCTAAAATAATTCTGAACTTCGGAAATTTTTGAAACTCTCAGGGAATAAATAAACACATATTAACTATGTTTGTGCAATGTTGGTTTGTTTAATCTCTTCTCTTAGGCGAAATACCTGCACATTGAACTCATCAACTCCTGTGCAACACTTGCACCATCTTCAGAAGCGCCAATTTCAGAAAATTATTGGGGGGGGGGGGGGGGGGGGGGTTCTACATTTTTCTTCAAAATAATGCTAAAAGAAAAATATCAGTATTTTAAAGGGCAATACTGCCGTGAAACGCATATCAGTCCTATCTTTGCTTGATTTCCTATTTATATGGGACTGATATGCGTTTCACGGCAGAATAGTCTTTAAATCCTATTCCAATGAGTAAAAAACGAAAACAAACATTTTTCAGTAGTAAATTTCTCGAGTAATTCATGTTAAGGGCCTAAAAGCCATTTGTAAACAATGACTTTATATGTCGATTTCTCTTGAATCTTAAATCACTCCCGTGAAATGAAAGCAGCATTTGGTAGAAGAATGTTAGTTCTACCATATGGAGTAGCTGGATATAGTGGGATTCTCGTGATTCGTGAGATATCACCGTTTACAAATGGCTTTTAGGCCCTAATCATGAATAACTCGAGATTTGTGTATTATTACGATTTATTTCTACAAAAACGTTCAGGATTCAAACACTCCACTTGTTACATATAAAAAGTATTTTTTTTGGCTATTTCGTGAAATAAACTCATTCAAAACTTCATCGATGTCCAGATCTTTCGCCATGTCCTTGTGGAAGTGCTATATGGCCACAGAATGCAGTCGCTGTTGTCCCATGGTGGAGCGGAAGTATGTTTTCAGTCTTGGAAGTCCCGAAAATGACCGCTTTGGTGTTGTAGAAGATGTCGGAATTGTCACAAATATATTCAGAAATTTTACAAACTCTGGTAGAAATTCAATCAAATGCGGTTCTTTCTTGAAGAAGTCAACAATATCTGAGGCATTCTCAACACACTTGTCAGCTTCCTTCAAAGTTTGCAAAAACATTTCCCGATGCAGCAGCAAGCGTTCCGGATCAACATCACCCTCATAAAAACTCAGAATTTTTGCTTTGTTTGCGTCGTCTCCCAGCAAAAACTTTTCAATTGCCAACAGGAACTCAAACGATCAGTTTTAAATCGAGCGTCAAGTGATTCCAGAATCTTGTCGATAATTTCCTGATACTGGGATTCATGAATCTCTTCACCCGATTGATTTTCTGCGATTGATTTTCTTCTCTGTGATTGTTCGTCTGGATTGAATCGTTTTGGCACCCTCCTTTATCGCGGCAACTTCGGAGATTCTACCTCGGCCGGTTTGTCTGATGATACTCTTTCCCAAACCTCGCAAAACTCCTTTTTACAGAAGTTCAAACTTGCCTTCAACGTTTCGATCATTCGGTATGCTTCCTCCAGACGTAACGATTTTCTTAGCAGCGCCGTGTTCACCGTGTCAATATACCCGAATAATTTTACTAATGCCATCAAGGTAAAGTAAAAGTCGAATTTGTCCACAATTCTCAAAAACCCAGCAGCTTTTGCACCAGCATCAGAAGGATCACTTTCAGCCAAAGTCGTGAAAAATTCAACCAAAGCGGGTTAGTTTGTAAAATCAGATGACATGGGCACGAATTTGACTGTCCATCTTGTTGGGCACAAAGGTCGAAGATTGGTGGAATAAACTGATTTAATAGACTGGAACATCGCGAGCCGTTTTGGTGAATCCCTGAGGAAGTTGATCAGATCCTTCGCCAAGTTTAAGGTAACTCGGCAAATAGGAATCGACTTAATGGTGTCTTGCACCACCAAGTTCAAAGAATGAGGCAAGCAGTGGACAAACAGCTCTCCTTTCATCACCAAGAATCTAAGCTTGCACTCCATTTTTGCCACCAGCCATATTCCTTGCTCCGTCATAACACTGCCCTCTACATTTGAACAGCGGCAAATCAAACCGGATAAGTAAGTCCTTGATGGCGGAATAAAGCGTGGCGGAGGTTGTACATCTCACTTCATAGAAACCAAGGAAAATTTCATCGGCTTCCAAAGGATTTCTGGCAAATCGGATGCAAAATGAAAACTGCTCCTTCCTTGAAATGTCCGGTGCCTCGTCGCACATAATAGAAAAGTAAGCAGCTACCTTTACCAACTCAAGGAGTTTCCGAAGCAGAGTATGGCTAAGAAGATCGAGAATTTCGTGTTGTATTCCATGGCTACACCAAGTATACGATTCGCGTTTCAACCAAGGGGAGCTGAAACCCTGCATCTTCACTGCGCAAATTCAACAAATTTACGAAATTACTTGCGTCATCATTGTGACCACTGATTGCCAGACCCTGAGAAGCTAAGTACAACAGCTTTGAAAAGATCTTTTTCAAACATGTCTGGTTAACAATCATTTCTTGGGACTTTTTTTCATTAGGGCGAATCTAACATTAAGAGCCTCTCTTTGATTACTTTCTCTTTCATTCATATTCCAATCACCTTAACGTTTTTCATTCTACTATTTGTAGAGTATGCTAGCCAGCACTGTCTTGTTTCGATCTGTGCTAACGAATCCCTCGAAAGTTTTATAATGGCGCTGTAATAAATGGAAGAGAGCGAGAGAGGAGAGAATCTTACATTGTTCGATTCGCCCTATTGAAAAAAGTTCCTAGATTTCTTTGTTTTTTTTTGGTCTGCGATTTGTGCACAAACGTTAACTGATGCTCGCAAGACATGTAGTTTCATCACTGCTTCCCTGTGATACATCGATTGCTCATGCAGCTTGAACTTTTCCACTCCCTTTTTCCAATTATTGAAACCCGATTCGATGAAAATTCAGCGCCAACATTAGATTAGGGCGAATCTGCTTTTGTAAACAATGGCTTTCTTTTTTAAATATTCATTTATTTGTACAGGCTCAATACAACAATGGCTTTCGTAGTCATTTTCTCTTGAACAAAAGGTCACAAATACAAATTAAGCACTCTTTGTACTGGACACACTTGTTGTACTTACACATTCAGCGGTCTGGACATCAGCTGAGGCAACCGAGGCAACAGATGTTCCTTCTGCTGGATCCGTATGCGTGGGATTTGTCGAAGAATAAGAAAAGGCATCCTGGGGGGTTTTTTTTTCGGGGGGTTTGTCAGAAAATTTTTTATTTTTGCGGTCAAATCGGGGGGGGGGCGGCGGGTTTTTTTAATTTTATAAAGTTTTTTAATTGTTTGTTTTTTTTTTTTTATAGGGTACGGGACGGGTTTTAAGCAGTTTAGTCAGCCCCTGAGACATTTGATGAAGCTGTATGTAATCTATAATTAGAACTGCCAATATTTAGACATTAATCCCTCTGCTTACGTCTGGTCTATCGGAACATACCTTCAGCAACGAGCATTAGGCTCAGAAAATTTCATAGCCATGGAATAAAGTTCCCAATTGCAGGGACTTCTTAAACGCATGGGGATTGCTTTCTGATTAAAAAAATGTTCTCTTCAGCTCCTCAATCTGTACATAAGCTAACAATATTGTATGAGTGCGATTCTGTGCATGTGTGTGAAGGCGAAATGAAATAGGCCAGTTGACGATTTGCTGCAAACGTCAATTTTCTCAACCCGCTCCTTCGTTTTACCCTTCCGCTCTCGAAAACAATCAACCAAAACATGTCGATTGCTACAACCACAAACTCATCTCCTAGCAGGTTATGAGACAGACGTACACGACCAAACTTTTAGTTTGTCATTAATCTTTAGATTGGCAATGTGTATTTTTTATTTCATTTACTCTCACGCAAATTTTAGCCAAAGCGACTGTGACGACAAACGGGATGCTTCGTTAAAAAACAAACAAATGCAAGAGACAACAGGCTTCACGTTACATTACCGGTGCGCTATATCCATGGTTAACAAAGAAGAGAGGAAACATGGGCTCTCTCAAAAGCAACAGTGATGCCATAGCTGCAGCTCAACAACGAAGCATTATTTATCGTTGGGTACTATTGGACAGCTTCAAAACATAGTTTTTATTGCAAATGATAGTGCCAGATGATGGACAATATAATGATAAGCATAGATCAACCTCCAATGACTGGAAGAAACATGAAATAAATAGCGATTTCAAATTATCTAAATATGTAATAAATTTAACTCAATGTTCAACATCACATTCTGGCAACAAGCCTAGTTGTGGGAGAGAGCTGATGAAGACATGCCCTCCGGTACACGCGATGCAAATGCAAAATACACAAAGGCAACATTTGAGCGAACTTCTTCAGCTGGTCAGAAACTGATGGTTTCTAGATGATGTATTTTAAATCTTCAAAATGACAGTAATAAATTGGTAATCAATCATGATTCATACATCGAATCATTGGCCTAATAGATGAAGCTTATGATCGTTTCATTAAAAATGAAATAATTTGGAAAATGTAGGAGTTATAGACCTATTTCCTAACGACTGATTAAAATAGTGACCCCTGATTAAGCCGTTCCCAACCCTACTTACTTTCGGATGGATAAATTTTCAGCGTAAATTTCTACAAAAAAAATCGTTGCTTCAAAAAGGTAAACAATTGACAAATCAGTACAATCAACCGATTGATTCAAGAATGTTATCTGCACCAATGCTGAAAGCTGAATGAAACCCCAGTCAGAAAGCTCTCCCATATTCATCCATCAAAACAAAATAAGAATGAACCATACGCCCAGTACAAATAAAATGGGTTGGTGTGTAAAGCTTAAATTTGATATGCCGGTTGACTTGGATTATGAATTCATGATACAGCCTTCGAAAATGGGCTATTCGATGCAAATTTAATTGGGGGGGGGGGGGGTGTTGGGGTCATGATACTCCCCCTACAAAATTATGGGGGGGGGGTGCTTTGCGCCGTGCCACAACTAAACCGCCCACCCTCACCCAAAGTTGGTCATCTACACACTTAGATTTTTTTACAGAAATCTGTAAAAGTTTACTGAATTCTCAACAGCTGAACGTTCGGTAATCCAATTTAACGGATTTCGGTAAAATTTTACCGAAATACGGTAATTATTTTACAGATATCTGTAAAATTTCACCGAAATCCGTTAAATCGGATTACCGAACGTTCAGCTGTTGAGAATTCGGTAAACTTTTACAGATTTCTGTAAAAAAATCTAAGTGTGTATGTTACATACTTTCATCTTTTATATCTTCCAATCCTTGTCATTTTTTAAGACCTTCCCTGTTTTCCGGAGCTTGCCCTTCATGATCACCCAGAATTTTTCTATTGGGTAAAGTTCTGGCGAGTTTGGCGGATTTGCGTCCTTCGGCTCAAAAACAACATTGTTGGCTTCGTACCACTCCTTCACCGTTTTCGCGTAATGGCACGATGCCATTTCCGGCCGAAACACAGTATCACCTTTGTGAGACCGGAAGAAGTTCAGCAGGCGCTTCTGGAGGCATTCTACTTTATATATTTGGCCGATGATGGTGCCGGTCGTTGTATACGGCATGCAGAATTTGCCGCACCCACAGATAGTCTGCCACACCAAGTACTTCTTGGCAAATTTTCCAACCTTCAACTACAGGCCGCGGATCAGCTTGGCGTTCGCTTTAATGTACGTTTCGTCGTCCATTGCGATGCATTTTGGCCACCGTATTCTGTTTATCGGTTCGGTTAAGCACCTTCCTATGACATGATGTCCGGCCCGCTTCGTTGTCTGCTGGACGAATTTGACCTTCTTGGCTACGTCCCGAATCGAATGGTTCGGATTGCGCTTGAAGTAATCCCTCACCTTCCTTGTGTTCATGGGCTCGGTCGTCTTCGCTTTTCTTCCGCTGCCAGCTCCCCGCTGGCTCGTCTGGGTTTTCTTGAACGATTTTTTCACACGGGACACGGTTGAATTGTCGATTCGTAACTGTTTCGTGATCCACCTGTGGGGCTGGCCTGGATTTTCCACGACCGCGCCCATATTTTCAAGCACTTCTTGCTTGAAGGCCATCTCGATAACCACTTGACAGATTGTGACGAAATTTTTCCCATGTAAACATTACACTCTAAACTAGTTACCCAAAATTTCATCAATTTTTAAGAAGACAATGAAAATTTATACACAAAAGAAAGTGTTGCATTTTTTTCGAGTACAATCTTTAAGGCCTGTACTCGAAAAAAATGCACCATTTTTATCCTTGTGTAACTTTTTTGTCCGTGGGTAAAAATTGATGAAAATATGGGTATAACTAGTTTGGAGTGAATTGTTTACATGTGCGTCGTCATGGAAAATCCGACTGCGACCATGAGATGGATCGGAAGACAACTGGGAATCACCCATACAACTGTGTCTCGGGTGGTAAAATCGTTTAAGGAGTCCCAGACGACCGAGCGGTGGGCTGGAAGTGGAAGAAAATCGAAGACAGTTGACCCTGTGAAGGCCCGAAAGGTGTTGGATTATTTCAAGCGTAATCCGAACCTTTCGAATCGCGACGCGGCTCTGAAGGCAAAGTGTTCCGCCTGGTTCGTTCAGCAAACCATGAAACGAGCTGGGCTTCGTGTATTCAAGGTCCGCAAGGCACCGAACCGGGTCCTCCCTTAGTTCAGTCGGTAAAGGCGCAGCTACAAAGCGAAACCATGCTGGAGGTGGCTGGCTGGGGCGATTCCCGGTCTGGTCTAGGAATTTTTCGTAAAGGAAAATTTCTCAACTCCCTGGGCATAGCGTATGATTGTACTTGCTACACAATCATACTAATGCAAAAATGGTACTTGGCATCGAGAGCTCTCAATTAAAAACTATGGAAGTGCATTTAGAACAGTTGGGAGCAAGCAATAAGCGAATTGTGAAAGCAAATGCTGAATAAAAAGAAGAAGAAGGCACCGAACCGGCGTTATCAACCAAACACGGCGGCCAAATCCCGCGCAAGGAAGCTGTATCGAGAGTGGTTAACGAAACCGATGTGTGTGGTTATGGATGACGAAACCTACATCAAGGCAGACGCAAAGCAGATACCGGGGCTGGAGTTCTACGTTGCCAAATCACGGTTTGATGTTCCGGAAGACATAAGGAAGAAGAAAGTGGACAAATTCGCCAAAAAATACTTGCTCTTGCAGGCCATATGCCAATTCGTCCAAGGTGTTAAGAACGAGATGGAATTGAAGAAAGAATAGATGAAAGTGACCAAATAGGTCGGTTCCACGATTGCACAAAATGTAATGAGCGGTCTTAAGGGAAAGGTGCGGGCTTTCTGAGATGGAAAGGAAATTGAATAAAGTAATTATGCCGAAACATAATTCATTAGTATTAGTTCATTCCCTGAAAGTTTCAAGAAAATCAGACTTAAAATAAATTTGTAGCCAACACTTTTGTCTAGTGTATTTTTTTCGAGTACAGGCCTTAATTAGAAAGAATTGGCCAAATCCCAACGAAACGGACTATAACGTAACGTCATTCCATCTTACTACTTTGTGTGGGTTTTTCTTAACCATCACGAAGTGGGTAGATTTTCGCATATTTGCTACAAGGTTTATTTTATCTTAAAAGTTATTACATACTTCTAGTCTTCTACTATGAACTTTGTTTACTTAATCTTATGATCCAATGTCTTTTTAAAGTGTGTGTTTTAATTTTTTCTGATTTGTTGCTAAGCAATTAAAGATGTTAATGAATAAATAAACTGTATACAATTTCAGATCATCAGAATTTTATTCGTTTCGTTAGTGTTAACGCACAATTTATTTCCCACAGCATGTTTTTCACAAGCTTATCATCATAAGGGCTTCCAGATCTGTATCCATCCAATCCAACCCACCCATTAGCCAATGCAAGTATATCGCATCATAAAATTAGCTTCACAACCCGACTGTCCAGCTGGTTTGCATATTTCCACTCCATTAAGGCTCCAAAAAACCGCCGCTCACTTGATACTTGGTCATTATCGTATTAATCGGCATCTTCTGCGTCGCCGTTGGCAGGGGTGGTGGGGGGGGGGGGGGGCGATGATTACTTCAACGGCGGTGTGCTTATCTCTGTCGCTGTCATCGACAGAGACGCTCGACGTTTCAGTGATCTGAATTTTAATCAGATTTTTCGTTCTCTGTTTTACTGTTCCGGAATGAGGTACGATAAATTTATGGCCACCCTTTGATAGCAATTAATGGTACTTGGGGGCCTATTTAATAATTACGGGTGATATTTGTTCAAGCTCTGCAAATCATTACTTAATTCAACGGATACCTCTTGTGTGTGTGTAACGATATGAACCAAATTATTCGCAAATGATTAAGATACTCGGTTTAATGGTCATAGCTTTATTATGCTAAGTACTGCCAGCAGTAAAGGAAAACTTTTATCGCTTCTAACAGAAAATATCAGGTCCAAAGCCTACTCGATTCTGTCCTGGTGCTAGTTGTTGGTCTTGACATTGATTTGTTGACTGTAGCTTTCCCCTCTCGCACAGCACCAAACTTCTATGACCGCTTACTAAATTTAGTGGTTCCGATTTTATCCGCTTCTTATTTCATCGCGCTGGAAAGGCAATAAAATTGATGGCCATTTCGAATCCCAGGCGCTGTCTGTCGATTTGGTTTGGCGATTTACCAACAGTGTTTGATCCACCTTAAAGCATTCTTTTGCCCTTAATAGATTTTTCGATAAAGGTTGCCCTTCTGAATCAAAAAGCGAAAATTTATGATGAACAACTTTTTATCCACAGCGCTAATGACTGTTGCGGTCAACCCCATTGTAATCAATTACAACTTGTAAATGTGATACCCTCCACCAAGCTGGAAATTAAATATTCAACGGCAACGACACTCGGCAGCAACACGGACCAGTTTCCCTATCTCTTATACCATCTTTCAGTTACACTTGTATTCAAACCAACTCCAAACTAACACAACTTGACAATCTATTTTTTTTCTTCTATTTCCTCCCTCACAGAACATATTTTGCCTGGCAAAGTTTGTCAAATCCTATGGCGTTACGGAGCACCGCGTTGACTACATCAAAACTGCAGATGGTCATGAATACGATTATCAGTGAGTATAAACCTACACCTTGCTGAGTGGTAGTTTAACGTTTTTAATTCGGTCTGCGATGTGAGTCCTCAGAGGCACTGGGGGCTACTCTACGGAGCTTGAAAATCGTGAAATGGAAATGGACTACTGTTCACACGCGATGTCACGATATTCAAGTAGGCACTGGGTTTAAATGGGAGATTGGTGATTGGATTTATGGCAAGAACTTCCTGGACTCTGGCATTAGGATTGAGAGATTTCATCAACACAATTTCGTTAGAATTCGAATTTAATATACCACACAAGAAATGATTCTTTTAATCAGATAATCAAAAGCTCATAATGTCAGCAGTAGTCAACTTTTTTCGATCACTTTTTATTTTCACCTACACAGAGAGGAATTTGATAGTCAATTTTACCATTATTGGGGGTTAGGATGACTATTGCAGTATAGTGATTTTGAACCGACTATGATCATGGTCAAAACTACCATTAAAAATAGTTGATGTAACATTTTCCATAATGTCGGAATAGTCCTTGTTACCATGATCATAGTCAAAAATGCCATGAACGTGGTGAATTCGACCATTTTCATGGTTATTGAAACCATTATATGCGATAGTCATCCTGACCATGATTTAATTGTCGGTACAACGATGAAATTTTTCTCAGAGTATGATCTCTGTATGGCGGAGATTTTAATCGTGAACGTCACTTTGAACACTATAACCAATTATTCCTCGATAAATTTTCGGGATGTTTACATCAAACAGTTGAAAATTTGCGACTGTCTATTCAATTATCGGAAATTATCATTTATCTATTAAATTCTATTGAAAATTACGCAAATAAAAATGTGACTTCTCATAAAAACGTTTCGCATGGTAAATTCAACAAATACACAGTATTTTCTTAGCAAAAATCTCAATATGAAGTACCGAACGTTTTATATGCAGCAGCATAAGTATAAAAGGGGTGCACTTAAAATGTTCTCCAAAGCAGACGAGCTAGCGGTGGATTTGCAACCAGTTGAGTATAGGTAGCCACGAGGGATTGGCAGCCAGTATTGATCACTGGCAGCGATCGGTGGATTAGCAGGCTGCAGGGTGACTAGGTAGACCGTTGCTGAGCAGCCTGTTTATATACAGTCTAGAAATCGGCGCCAGTGGTGTATGTGCAGCACATCTATGATGAGTCAAATAAACTGCTAACTTGTCCGAACCAGTTAGCAACCAGCGGTGGCTAGGCAGCCCTGCTACCGAAGCCAGCGGTGGATTTACAGGCAGCCGGTAAAGCATAACAACAAGCAGTTACAAGTGCTGTCCGATGTGAACCAGTTGTAAGTCAGCGGTTGCTAGATAGCTGTGGCCAGGCAGCAAACAGTAAATTGGCAGGGCGCTGATGGCTAGGATGATAGGCAAGCTAGCAATAGACGCACATGACGCACACATAATTTTACAAAAATGAATCCACTCTCTGTTGGGCGGAACTTTGAAGGCTACGTACCACAAGCTGATATTTGCAGAGACCTGGATGGCAACCTTCTCACAGGAGAGTGTGAGGTGATTGAAAGGTGGAAGCAGTACTTCGACAAGCACCTGAACGGTAATGTTACAGCGAACGAATCTAGGAACACGCACAGAAGATGACAGGACCCCGACCCCAACCCTTCAGGAAGTTGAGGAGGAAATTGGTCTGTTGAAAAACAACAAAGCCGCTGGTGTTGACCAACTCCCAAGCGAGCTAATAAATACGGTGGTGAAGCACTGGCCAGAGCGCTGCACTGGGTAATTACCAAGATTTGGGAGGAGGAATGTTTACCGGAGGATTGGATGGAAGGAATAGTGTGTCCCATCTATAAAAAGGGCGACAAGCTGGATTGCTGCAATTATCGTGCGATCACGCTACTGAGCGCCGCCTACAAGTTGCTCTCCCAAATTTTATGCCACCGCCTGTCACCAATTGCAAAGGAGTTCGTGGGGCAATACCAAGCGGGATTCATGGGTGTCCGCGCTACTACGGACCAGATTTTCGCGATTCGGCAAGTACTGCAGAAATGTCGCGAAGACAACGTGCCCACACATCATCTTTTCATCGACTTCATATCAGCGTATGATACAATCGATCGAGACCAGCTATGGCAAATCATGCACGAATATGGATTTCCGGAAAAACTGACGCGGTTGATCAAAGCAACGATGGATCGAGTGATGTGTGTCGTCCGAGTATCAGGGACGCTCTCGAGTCCCTTCGAATCTCGGAGAGGGTTACGGCAAGGTGATGGATTGTCGTGTTTGTTGTTTAACATTGCATTGGAGGGTGTGATTCGAAGAGCTAAGATAGACACGAGTGGCACGATTTTCAGGAAGTCTGTCCAACTATTTGGCTTCGCCGACGACGTTGATATCGTAGCACGTAACTTTGAGACGATGGCGGAAACGTACATCAGACTTAAGGCTGAAGCTGGTAGGATTGGGCTTGTGATTAATGCGTTAAAAACAAAATACATGAAGGGAAGAGGCTCACGAGAAGACAATGTTAGCCTCCTAGCACGAGTTCAGATCGACGGTGATGAAATCGAGGTAGTAGACGAATTTGTGTATCTGGGCTCATTGGTGACCGCCGATAACGACACCAGCAGAGAAATACAAAGGCGCATTATGGCTGGCAATCGTGCCTACTTTGGACTCCGAAGGACGCTAAGATCGAACAAAGTTCGCCGAACCACACAGTTGACCATCTACAAGACATTAATTAGACCGGTAGTTCTCTACGACCACGAAACATGGACATTGCTAGTGGAGGACCAACACGCCCTTGGAGTCTTTGAACGGAAGGTGCTGCGTACGATCTACGGTGGAGTGCAGATGGAAGACGGAACGTGGAAGAGGCGAATGAACCACGAATTGCACCAGTTGCTGGGAAAACCTCCCATCGTACACATCGCAAAAATCGGTCGACTACGATGGGCTGGGCATGTCGTAAGAATGTCGGACGACAGCCCTGTGAAAATGGTTCTCGAAAACAAACCGACAGGTACAAGAAGAAGAGGCGCGCAACGAGCAAGGTGGATCGATCAAGTAGAAGGCGACCTGCGGACCCTCCGCAGACAGCGAGGCTGGCGAGGAACAGCCATGGACCGATTACAATGGAAACAACTTCTGTGTACAGCAGAGGCCACACCGGCCTTAGTCTGATTGGTAAGGTAAGGTAAGGTAACTTTGACCACAGCCGTCCAAATGAAAGATGTTGGCATATTCTGCAACTCTCTAGTCACTTAATGATCAGTTCCATTTCGGATTTCCTCTGCTTCAAGTTCACCCAGGAATTGTCAATTGGACGTAGCTGGTGCACATTGGGAGGAATGGCGCACTTAGGGACGGCTGGGATCTTCAAACACTTCATCTCTTCCAGCGACCGCTTCGTGAAATGTGCTGAGGCCAGATCGACGCAGAACACGACGTCACCCTTCGTATGGTGTTTCTTAATGACGGACGCAACTTCCGGTAAGCATTTCGAGCGCCATCGTGGAAAATCCGGCTGCGTCTCACGAATGGGTCAGAAAACACTGGGGATTCCATCATTCAACGGTGTCCCTGGAGGTAAAGTAATTCGTGGAGACCTATACGACCCAACGGTCACTCAGCGGCAAAAAAAAACGAAGGCAGCTGATCTGGTGAAGGCAAGTAAGGTATTGAATCTGTTCAAGCGTCGACCGAACTATTCGATCCGCGATGTGGCAAAGGAGGCGGAGGTTTCCATCTGGTTTGTCGAAAAAAAAACCGATCAGGATAGAAGGCACCAAACCGGAGACAAAACCAAAACACGGTAGCAAAAACTCACGCCCGGAAGCTGTACCGAAATTGGCAACAGAGACAAATGCTTCATCTGCAAGGATGACGGACACCTTCTCGTTCCAAGCGGAATGCTCCGAGTCAGCCGAAAGTGCGTCGGCAAGAAAAGGAGCAGAGACTGAAGGAAACTCACGGATGTGCAGTAACCAGTAACTGTCATTATGCCGGTGGACACCCGAATTCCTAATGGTGAACTGAAGGACATGGATACTCGCGATCGCGCGTTGATGCCGTTCGCCGCATTCATGTCAAAGGGGATCAATAGACAAAAAAAGTCAGCTTGAATTGCGAAGGAACAAGAAGAAGTTAACATAAAATCGCCTCCACGAAAGAAGAAGAACCAGTATGTATAAAAATAGTTTTTCTTAAAGCTAAAGCGGTTGAGCCTTCTAAATAAATAAATAGATCAAAAAAAATCTATCAAATTCTTCTCTGTGTAGAAATCAATGGTTGGTTCGTTGGTTTGGGTAGTCTGTTTTTTTAAGCGTGTTTCATGGTGAAATATGATGGTGTTGTCTTGCAATCATTATTTTTTGAAATTGTTTTTTTTTTCAATAGTTTCGCTTGTCAAAATTAAAAAATAAATTAAATGCCGGATATTATTATATTTATTATCGAACAATGTTATAATCCACATACCTTTATAATACCCTATTACCCTACCACCCGGTGGTAAATCCACCATTGCATCGCCGATCGTAGCAACCCTGTTGTGTACAGAAAATGAGTTGACAGCGTTATCAGTTGATTTGCAGCAGCCATGGCGAAAACAGTGAAACAACTACGCTCGAGGGTTTGTTCGTATTGTCAGCTCAACACCGGAGCGAAGAAAGTTGTCGAAGTTGGGTACCGTGAGCAACGCCGTGTCTTGCATTTACAACACCCTCTCCCTTCTGAAGAAAGGCAGCGGCGTAAAACAGAAGCCTAGTCCCGGCCGCCTGACAGTGCTTCGTGACCACAAAGTGTAGCAGAAGCTGAAGACGAAGACCGGAGGCAAGGGAGCCTCAGCGTTCCGCGCCTTGGGCTGAGAGGTTGATGGAACCAACCGAATGGTGAAGTAGTACCTGGGCAGGATGGACATTGTTATGCGGAAGCGTCAGTCGAGCAGCAGTCAATCTTCCAGAAGGAGTATCCGAAAGTGCTAGTGAAAACATCTGTCCGGTGCAGCGCAACGTCTTGGTCATAATGGATGACGAGGCCTACTTTATACTGGACGACAACGACTGTCAGGGGACCGGCTAGTTTGCGTCGCCCACCAAGGAGAAAAGTGTTGTCGTTAACTATATCTCCCACACCAAGTTCCCTAAGAAGGTCCTTCTGCGGCTGACGATCAGCGAGAAGGGAATGTCCAAGCTGCTGTTCTTTGCTTCATGGCTTGCGGTGAGCGGAGAGATATACAGTACCGAGTGGAGTATCTGTCTGAATTTGCCACCTTCGCCAAGAGGTATCACGCCAAGCAGGACGTGGACTTTTGGACGGACCTGGCCTACATCCATTATGTCAAGAGATCACTGGAGGAGATGGACTGGCTGAGGATAAACGTTAAACCGAAGACCACCAACCCTTCTAACGTCCGTTACCCAATGTTTTTGGGTTCACTTCAAAAGGAAGAACTACTCCAATAATTTCGTGGTAAAAAAAGGAGGAGCAAATGATCTTCAAGGCCACAAAAAGCTGAAGCATATGCTGACTTTCATCTTATCATCGGCCATGGCTAAAGTTCCAGCCAGCTGCCGTAAGGCAGGGCGTATTAGTATTTTAATAAAAAGCTTAATAAAAGGTGTTCCGATCAAAATTTGGTCAAACCGTAATGCGTGTGAGTCGATCAGAGATTTTATTAATAAGTCAAATTCTTTTTTTTTTAAGTTCAGTTAATACATAATACAGGAGAAATATTCAGCTAAGCTTCCTTTTTACCGGATGCGAATTGCCGGGTCTTTCGTTTACCACCTTGTCCACTTTATTCGCCGCAGAACGCCAGTTTGCCTTGAACTGTTTCTCGCTCACAACAGCTTTTTGAGTCTTCTTAAGGTTCCGCTTGACGATGGCCCAATATTGTTCGATTGGGCGAAGCTCTGGCGTGTTGGGAGGGTTCTTGTCCTTGGGCACCACTTGAACGTTGTTGGCAGCATACCACTCCATGGCCTTTTTTCCGTAATGGCAAGATGCCAAATCCTGCCAAAATAGAACGGAATAATTTTAACGCTTCAGGAAAGGCAGTAGACGTTTTTGTAGGCACTCGCTCAGACAAATCTCCTGGTTGACGGTTCCGGTCGCAATGAAACGTTGCTCTTCAAGCCACAAGTACAGATGGCCTGCTACACCAGATATTTCTTCGCGAACTTTTACAGTTCGCTTGAAAATATTTACCACCTTTTCCCGTCCGGTTGCCGTATAAAATTCCTGTCCAGGAAACTGTTTAAAGTCTGCCTTGACGTAAGTTTCATCGTCCTGTAACACGCAATTAAACTTCGTCAGCATCGTCGTGTACAACTTTCGCGATCGTGCTTTGGCCGATGTGTTTTGTTTATCGTCGCGATTTGGAGTCACCACTTTCTTGTAAGTCGACAGTCCAGCTCGTGTTTTAGCTCTATCCACGGGTGAAGGCGCCACTCCCAGCTTCTTTGTGACATCTCGGACGGAGAAGTTGGGGTTCCGCTCGAAACAGCGGGCAACTCTTTTTGTCAACTCTGTGGCCTCCGGCTTTCGATTTCCCCCCGATCCAGCTTTCCTGGCTGTCGACAAACGTTCACCAAACACTTTTAATACGTTGGGAACAGTAGATTTAGCCACATTCAACAATTTTGCCAACATGGAGTGAGAGTAGTTTGGATTTTTGCCATGCACGGGCAACATTCGATGACATTTTGATAACAGAATGTCATTTTGATAATCTCAAAATCAAAATAAAAGCATGATGCTACACGCACACATCTTCAAAATGAGGAATGTGCAAATTTTTTGATGCACGATGAAAGGAAATGCGTCAAGTTTAAGTCGACCAAATTTTTATCGAAACACCCTTTATACGTACGATTTTCGGAAAATTTGTATCGGAAAAAATAATCTTTATATTTTTCTTCGTCTTCCGAAGTTAGTCCTCTTTTTTTGATGTATGGGTTAAAAGAGTTATGTAGATTCTGAAGAGATAAGTATATTCAAGCGATTTTTTACCTGAAAAAATGTATGTTGGACTCGGAAAAAATGCGACACTTTGTTTTGGGTGTAACTTTTTATCGCATGGGTTAAAATTAATGAAATTTTGGGTAATACTATGTGTTATGTTTTTTGTTATTTTATCACGATCTGTCAAGTAGTTTTCAAGATGCATTCAAACAAGAAGAGCTACGCTAGAAAATCTTGGGCGCGGTGATCGATAATCCTGGTCAGTCGCACAAATGGATCGGCAAAAGGCTTGGAAGCCACTATTCCACCATGTCCCGCGTTGTGAAGATGTTCTAGGAGACGAAGACCATCGAGCGGCGCGCTGGAAGCGGCCGAAAACCGAAAACGGAATACCCAGAGAAAGCCCGGAAGATAAGGCAGTACTTTAAGAATAACCCGGACCTTTCCACCCGAGACGTGGCCAAAAAGGTCAATTCGTCGAAGTGGTTCGTCCAGCAGACCATGCAGCGGGCTGGGCTACGTGTTTTTAAGGTCAGGAAGGCGCCAAACCGAACTGACAAGCAAAACACGGTGGCCAAATTGCGTGCGCGGAAGCTGTACCGTGAGTGGCTGGTCAAGCCAGACTGTCTCGTCATGGACGACGAGACATATATCAAGGCGGACACCAAACAAATCCCCGGCCTCGAGTTTTTTGTCGGTACGTCCCGCATGGAGGTTCCGGAAAAGTTCCGGAAGAGAAAAATGAACAAATTCGCGAAGAAGTACCTGTTGTGGCAGGCGATCTGCGAGTGCGGACGGTACAGCAAGCCGTTCGTTACAACCGGCACCATAAACGGGCAGATTTATCGAGAGGACTGCTTGCAGAAGCGCTTGCTACCCTTCCTCCGCTCTCACCGTGGTCCCACGCTATTCTGGCCGGATCTTGCTTCGTGTCATTACGCCAAGCCTGCAATGGATTGGTACGAAGCGAAGGGCGTTAATGTGGTCCCGAAAGAGGCGAACCCGCAAAATACACCGGAGCTTCGTCCGATCGAAAAGTTTTGGGCGATAATGAAGAAGAAGTTGAAGAAAAGCGGAAAAACATTCGAAACCGATGAAGCTTTGAAGAAAAACTGGGAGAAATTGTGTAAGGAAGATGGACAAAGCCTCGCCCAAGATCTCATGAGCAGTGTTAAGAGAAATGTACGAGCATTCAACTTGGAGGAGGAAATTCAATAAATAAATTATGCCAAAACATAGCTAATATTTAGTTATTTAATTCCTGAAAATTTAAGAAGTATCCGATTTAAAATGAATTTTTGGTGATCATTTTTGTGTGTCTCATTTTTTCCGAGTCCAGTCTTTATTATTCTAAATCGAGCCCGAACATCCTCTTACAATTTGCGCACATTTGATTTGATATATTATCTGCTACAAGTGTGTTTTTGAAGATTGTTTTTCAGCTACACGTCAAATGAAAAAAGTAATTAATTAACTAAGAGATTGAAAACCCTTATAAGGTCAAACGGTTCCACAATAAGCAATACTATATTGTGTAGTGTGACATAGTAGCCATGATATTTATGCTCTATTCATGCTACTTCTGAACAATGTTGAATGCTGAGCATTTGATTGAGCCTAATTATAAGACACTAGCGACATGGATGGTTATCAACTTTTGTTTCTTACATTACTTGTCTATTTGTTATGTTGAATACTTAGACAGCGGATTAAGTACGTTTTTAAAGCGATTCGAATGAAAATTTTACTGTAACCCTAAGTCACATTCACATAGAAATTTCAACCCGCTTGTGGGCAGTCAGTTTAAAATTATAAGAGTTCAAATTTGAAAGGCTTATATTTGAAACCTTTTAATGATAGGGAAGCGAAAATTTGAAAAATTGCATCAGTTAAATGCTCGTCTGGAAAATTGAAATATTTCACATTCAAGCTCGAATCTATCCTCGCATGTCTAATCGCCATAACTTTTCTTTTCATCACCAGTTACCACGACGGTTCAGCGCCACGATTTGAGAAGACCAAATTTCATCACCTTCAACCTCAGCAGCAGCAACATCAAGCACAGCAGATTCCGTTTCAGCGAACCCAACATCTGAACCAACATCAGCAGCCACTGAGAACTAAACAGCCATACAAACAACCCTTCAAACAGCCCTATTTCAACAAGTTCTTCACTACTGGGCTTCACGAGCAGAGCTATTCGAGTAATGAATTCCAGGCAGCACCATCCAGCTACTCCAACAGTGGTTACAAACAGCAAAATTCGATCCCAATATTCGAAAGCCACGAAAAGATCCGACACTCGTACGTGAACAATGATGATGACGATGAGGACATTCAAAACAATAACAGTAATGACTATGGGGAAGAGCAACCACCCAAACACCGCCCAGCTATACTAACGTCCACGCTGACCAAGACAAAACCCATTTTTGCAACGACCAGTTCCCTACAAAGACTACAGCCGATCAACGGTCACCGAGCGAATAAGTACAATAACTACGAGTCATCATCCGAATCGGAAGAAATTTCGTCGCGGCCATCTTCTAGCTCTAGTCACTCCTCTCCCCCTTTCCACTTTCTGGCCAATGGTAGTAGCCCCGTGAACATCCCCGGTTTACACTTCATATCCGGTGGATATTCGTACTTCAGTACACATCCTACATCCAATAAGCTAAAGTCGAAACCTGCTCTGATTGAGAAACCGTTCGCTGATGAGGTGATTGCAACTACGACACGCCGACCGTACATCGCACCAACGTTGACAACTTCGACACCAGCCCCCAAATTATACATCCAACCGAGACCGACCAAAGCGTCACACCAGCGACGACCCTACATTGCACCTGCCCTAACTACGACCAAACGACCTTACGTGGCTCCGTCCGTTCTGCAGTCCACGGGTAAGCACATGGACCCCAGCCTTCTAGCTTTCGGACAGCAACCCGCCGTCGTGAATGGGGCCAGCCGATTCCGGTACACTCAAACGAACAGCAAAACGACGACGACGACGCCGGTGACGACAAAAACCAACTCTAAGAAGTCGGAAAAGCAAAGCGAACTTTACGAGCCGGAGTTTGACATTGACATCCGAATTGACCTGTCCAGCGATTCGGTGCACTAGAAATCACAATCGCTGTATACTATTTTGCACAAACCTTAACTTTATTCTTCTTTCTTTTTTCTCCCTTTAGCCAATAGAGAATATTAATTTTTAATTTAAATCGAATTGTCCCGACTAATAAAAGTAGAGTAAAACTGTGAACTGAGTCCGTCGTTTTACGAAAGAACTATCTCCTTCTCACATCATCAATCACTTACTTTATAGAATCCCAAGTCCAGTCACATCTAACTCGATCTGATAAAGAGATGAAAGAGAGTCACCCTCCCAAACTCAGCGGTGCCATAATCATAATTATAAATGTTCAACCCAACTGGGGCTTTATGGTCTTATTTCCGTTGTCGTCTCGCTGCTCTGTTGCACTGCAAGCTTGATGCCAAGTGACCTGAATTCCTGCTAGCGAAAAAGAAGAGCGCCGATAGACGATAGAGCAACGGCTTCTTCCGGCAATAACATGTTTTGGCTTGTCCGGATGGCTTTCAGCAACCGAAGATGAGTGAGAGACGATGAAATGTACGTGCTTAATTATGCAACGAATGACGGTATGTCATTGGTGAATCGCAGTGGAAACATTGTTTATGACTAATCTCATTGTCATCTCGCTAAAATTTCCAAAGCACAAATCAATCATCAACGAAATTGGAACTCACCGGTCAACAGGGAGCTCCAATTTCATGGGCGATGTCACAACAGTGGTCGAGATTTTCGCTCTAGAAAGCTTGAATTGTTAGGGCGTATCAGCTATCAAAACAATCAGTTCGAACTCTTTAAAGAAACACCTTGCGTTGCCACCGGTTGAGTGCCTGAGGCGGTTGAGACTGATTCGTTTAAATTGCACGCATGTTTGCAAGAGAGGGTAAATTGGGGATTTGAGAATTATCATTCATAATCGATCAGCAGTCGAAATCGCTTCGCATCTGCCTGAAACTGTGACCATCCATTAGGTGCTCTTTTGACAGTTGAGCTTGATAAAAAAAAATCGTTTCGGTTGCTCAATTTATTAACACATACAATTACTGAGTTAAAAAAATAGCAAATCTTATGCCAAAAAAAATCAGTGGGTTGTGTAAAACTCACGACCGGTTAACGTAGACAACGTTAAACCTTTTGATTAGTTCCTTTAGTTTCGTTGCGGAACATTGCAACGCAGGTACTGTTCTAATGGGACGTTGGGTTAGCATAAGTAAATGAATAAGGGAAGGTCCATTAATTATGTCACGCAGAAAGGGGGGGAGGAGGGGTTTGGGAAAACGTGACAATCCATACAATATTTTTTGAAGGTCCATACAAAAAACATGAAAAAGGGGGGGAGGGGCTTATACAAAGTCACTTTTTGCGTGACATAATTAATGGACGTTCCCTAAGTATGTAGAACATTCTATGATTCGCTTCTTAGAAATTATTTGGCAGCCGTGGCTGTTTGGATTGAATGTTGGTATGATGAAAGAGCAACGGCTGTGCTGGCTGTAGTGATGGTGTTGATATGATCGACCGGCTGAGACCATTAACGTTTGCATTAAAATAAATGGACTTTTTTTCGGATGGTGATAAAAAAAAAGCTTAGACAGATAATTGCTTTTGATAAATTTCCCGTGGAAGGTAATTATTTAAGCTTAGGGAAACTGCCCCCAAATTAATCTGTTTATTCCTATATTCATCCTACGATGAATCAAACAATTGGGCAGTTGAAGGATCGGTTTCATTTTCCAATAATGTTTGCTTACGTTAAATAACTACAACAAACATTATTAACTAATCCTGTCACGTGTATATCGTTTTATTTCAAGTAGGATGAATTGTAAAGTGAAGGTACATCTTCCCTACTTGCAAAAAAATTCTACGCCCTTGCGAGCGACCTTCCTGCAGTTAACCGGAACATTCGCGGTGGCGGACGAAAACATGCGTGTACTCATTGGAATGTGCAGCAAATGTTACTTCGGAATATCATGTTCGAGAAAAAAAAAGTTGTCCGTGATAGGAAATTTCTTGCTGTTTGCTGGAACGCAACATTCTTAAAAGTTTTGTAAAACCGATTGATGAATATGTACGCAAATTATTTTCATGTTTTATTTATAAAATTTTAAATACTTGAGTAAATAAAACGGCAATCGTAAAAATCTCTAGTTGCTTATAGCGAAACTCTCAAAAAGAAATCAATCAAGAAATGATAGAATTATTAGCGTCGGCTGTTTCAATTTGTAATGACGGCTGCCATTTGTCTTTTGTAGAAGCAGGTTATTTCAGCCGTTGCACATGGCGCCTTACCAAAAGATGGCAACCAACCAGATCACCCCACACACCTTATTTTGCTCTTCGTGGTTGAACCTACCGGCTACAAATAAATCACTGGCAACCGACTGCTTTGCCGACCACTGCATAATTAATAGCTGCCTAACATCGGTTACCTAGCCAACGGCTTGTTAGCAACAGCCTGTAGTGTAGTTAGCTACCTGACCAATTTGTTGGTCGGCAGTGCACCATCTATGGTACACAAGCCCACTAATTTTTGTGTGACATACATCATTTAATAGTTATTGGAATTCTGTCGAAATTTTGGGACCGTGATGCTAAACACAGTTGGTTCTACTCCGAAAAATACCGTTCTGCCTGCAATGACATTTTGATTGCAGATTTTTAACGCTCAATTATCTAAAGATCTGTCCAGTTAGAATCCAAAATCACTTAATGTGTTGCAGCGGCACGGAAAGTGATCATTGCAAGAATTCTTTTAGAGCGGTTTGTTTACCTAGGCGCCCACTTTCTGAGGTATAAATTTCACGGTGTTTCGTGCAGTGAGTCAAAAGTTATTACAGATGGAGGCCGAGAGGAGAGAAAAAATTCTGCACCCCCCCCCCCCCCCCACCCCCACGTTGATAATCCAATGTGGTCCGCAATAAAAATCGCAAAAACGTTGAAAATCGCCATATCAACCGTGTATGATGTGCTCAAACGTTTCAGGGAGCGAAAGAGCGTGGATCGAGTGCCTCAAGGTAAGCGTCGTAGTGGAACATATGACCACAAGCCGAACCAAAAGGTGTTGAGCAAACCCTGGACTATCAGATAATGAAATCGCTCAAAACTACGCTACTGCTCGCAGTACAGAACGTTGAAGCAAAGTTTTGTCACCAAAACTCGAGCTCGGAAATTGTACCAGCAGGTTTTGACGAAGTACCAAGGATGCCTGCTCATCGACAATGAAACCTACGTCAAAATGGACTTCGGACAGCTTCCTGACCAAAAATTCTTCATGACGACGGTACGATGTTCCTGCGAAGTTTAAGTTTGCTTTTATGGACAATTGGCCAAAAAAAAAACTGATGATTTGGCAAGGGATATGCAGCTGCGGAGCAAAGTGTTCGTGACGAATAAGACGATGAACTCGAAGCTGTACAAGGAAGAATGCCTCAAAAACCGCGTACTACCTTTCATTAAATCCCATTAAGGTCCCGTGAAGTTTTGGCCAGATTTGGCGAGTTGCCACTACATCCGGGAAGTCATCTAGTGGTACCGCGATAATAACGTAGATTTCATCGATAAAAACATAAATCCACCCAACTGCCCGCAGTTCCGGCCCATCGAGAGATTTTGGGCAATAATGAAGCGGAAGCTTAAGAAAAGTGGAAAAACGGCTCGGGACGCGACTAAGATGACCAAAATGTGGAACAAATGTGCCAAGGAAGTTGACTCCGGAAGTGTGCAGCGTTAGATGGGCGGAATAACGAAGAAAATGCAAAATTTTTAGGAAACGAAGAGAAATGATTTGTATTGATATTTTTTCCTTAAAGTGCAGTGAATTACTTTTGTATTAAACTTATTTGTACGTCAATTTGTTTCCGAGATACAGATGATTTTATTATTCCGGATTCTAAATGGACATAGCTTTACATATATTTCTATATCATCTACATATATATCTATACATATACATGTACATCATTTCGTGATATGGCTACCAACTGATTCATACATTTTTCCCTCCAAATTTGCCACGATCTTGACATAGCACACGACTACATTAAAAATGGCTGGCCAGTAGGCCATCCCTTATTTTGAAAAAAATGGCCAAGTCAAGAATTCCACCTCTTGAAATGTTTGTCTTGACTAAAAAATAAACATACTTAAATTTGAAGACCATACGTTGACGTTATGGTAACCACCCACGCGGTAGCAAGCACGCTACTGTAGTGTAAGGTCCACTAAATGGATACGATCTTGCAGGTCGACTGACATCAGTGCCGTCAGATTGATAAAATTTTATGTATGTTTTTGTATTATCAATGTTGTTTGGGACACTATATATCAGTACACCAGTTTTTAGATACAACACAATAAGGTCATCATATGTACAAAACAATTCCAAAAGTAAGTGTAGGAAAGCCAACTCAGTGTTTTTATTCAACAAAGTTAGCCAACAAAGTTTCTAAGTGATGTCTCCTGTTTATTTGGAAGATTCTTTCAAACATATTTCACATTCCTGATGCTTTGAAAGTCTTTTCCTTTTTTTCTCTTCTTTTTTCCTGTTATAGTCTTGCATCAGCTTTATAGCTCTCTCCGTGTGATCATGTACCACTCTAAGGTGATTTATTATTTCTTCTCCTTTCTGGTATTCACTTGACAAGATGCTCTCGTTCTGATAAACCAGTGTAGAACACAGACAGTCCGACAAGCTCCTCGTTTAAATACCACAAATGGTCGGAGAATTTTTTTCGAGCAGCATTAGCGGCGTCCATGTAAATGGTCTCGAAATCAGTAAGATCCGCCATCAACTTGAGATCACTGCGAGGTGCAGATGCTGCGAAGGATTTGGAAAACTATGCTTCCACAGACACTCCAACTATGAAAACACATACGCTGAACAATTCGGAAGAATCTTCAAGTTGATGAAACTGTGCCCTGAATAAATACATCTTCAAACTGTAGATCGCATTTGCCATACAACGTGGATTATGGCAGGACCTGGTGCACCTGGTAATTTCTCTTGGAGGGACATTTCCCAAAAAAATTATTGAAAGTTCCAACAACTCACGGTAATCATCTCTCGGCTGTTCAAGCTGTGAAATATCATTGAATTAAAAGAATATATTTAATGTCATGTGCTTAAATTAAATACTCACAATTATATTGTATTTCACGAAACGAGCAATTTGAGTTGTTCGCTTATTTTTAGATTTTCAATTGACACCCTACCCTTGCCGTAAGAAGTAGTCTACGTCAAAAAAAGAATGACGAACAACATAAACAATAAACATAACGCAAAAATATGCGAGTTCAAAAAGTCATTTCAAGGGAAAATAGGGAAATTCAGTCTCACGTTATTAATTCCAATGAGGCAGAAGATTTATGACTCCCTTCGGTGGCCACACACACATTGAAGACAACCATTGACTGAATCGTAGTTTTCCACCGAAAGCAACATAAATAACTATGCGAAAAGGAAAAAAAAAAAAAGATAATCTGGCGGCACGATATTCCAAAAGCAAAGAAAACAAGTCCCATGTGGGAGTTGGACCTGTTATGCGATCATCCTGGCGGGCGTCGTCGGTCGTCGTGGTGATTGCATATTGTTGCAAATACACGGGAACGGATTACCCATGACCGCCTACTGCGTGCGTGTGATGGTTGTCAACCTAACGAGACTGGAAAATCAATAAAATTCCTATAAGCGATACGTCCGTGGGAGGGATGCGCGCGAAACTGTTTTGTCGCATTCCTCCCGGGGTATATTTTTGCCTTCAGGATCGATTGGTTTTGCATGCAACAGTTTAGGAATGATGTTTCTAGATCCGTTGCTGGTGACGCTCGGCTCAGAGATGGATGTTGGTTTATGGTAAACAAGCCAATCTATCGGCCAAACATCTGCTGTTTGTGAAAAGGTTTGTTTTGTTGTTTGAGGTTATTTTGAGATAGAAGATTCAAAAGAATGATTCTTTTTTGCAGGATATTCACTTTATCAAAGGCTAAGGATTACTAGGAAATTTTAACAGTCCACAATCATTTGTGCTGTTTTGTGGAATTGGATGAATTTAAATTGACATCTGATTCTCTTTAATGTTCCAGAATGAATACATTTTATCTCTGATTTGAAGATAGTGAGGTGGGCCATGTTTCAAGATGAACGATGAAATTTAACTTCCCACCCGTCAATTGATTATAAACTGTCATAACCTCAAAGAATTAAAACATCATCAAATTACCAAGCATGTAAAACACGTGCGTATTTGAAATTGACATAACTTGTTCTCGAAACTGCGTTGATCCATTATTAAGATTTATAATTCATAATCGTTCATGTGAAATAACTAACAACAAGATTGTATCAGTAGTTAGTCATCTAGTTATAATGAAAAAAACTACAAAAAATCCCATAGCCTAATTTGTTCCGATATTGATGCTTACACACGGGAATAAATCCAATCTTCGAAATGCGTAAAATGATTCATGATTCCGTGAACAAAGTTTGTTTTTATGTTATGAAAGTACACCATGAATAATGTTCATGATATTATGAGCTGTTTATGCGTAACGCAACCTATGCGTTACTTATTATAATGTAGACTAGAAAGCCATAACAAGATCCACGAAGTCATGAATAGTAATTGTGAAATCATGAATTAAAGACTGGACTCGGAAAAAATGAGACACACAAAAATGATCACCAAAAATTCATTCTAAATCGGATACTTCTCAAATTTTCAGGGATTTAATAACTAAATATTAGCTATGTTTTGGCATAATTTAGTTATTGAATTTCCTCCCCGAAGCTGAATGCTCGTACATTTCTCTTAACACTGCTCATGAGATCTTGGGCGAGGCTTTGTCCATCTTCCTTACACAATTTCTCCCATTTTTTCTTCAAAGCTTCATCGGTTTTGAATGTTTTTCCGCTTTTCTTCAACTTCTTCTTCATTATCACCCAAAACTTTTCGATCGGACGAAGCTCTGGTGTATTTGGCGGGTTCGCCTCCTTCGGGACCACATTAACGCCCTTCGCTTCGTACCAATCCATTACAGGCTTGGCGTAATGGCACGAAGCGAGATCCGGCCAGAACAGCGTGGGACCACGGTGAGAGCGGAGGAAGAGCAGCAAGCGCTTCTGCAAGCATTCCTCTCGATAAATCTGCCCGTTTATGGTGCCGGTTGTAACGAACGGCTTGCTGTACCGTCCGCACTCGCAGATCGCCTGCCACAACAGGTACTTCTTCGCGAATTTGTCCATTTTTCTCTTCCGGAACTTTTCCGGAACCTCCATGCGGGACGTACCGAAAAAAAAACTCGAGGCCGGGGATTTGTTTGGTGTCCGCTTTGATATATGTCTCGTCGTCCATCACGAGACAGCCTGGCTTGACCAGCCACTCACGGTACAGCTTCCGCGCACGCAATTTGGCCACCGTGTTTTGCTTGTCAGTCCGGTCTGGCGCCTTCCTTACCTGAAAAACACGTAGCCCAGCCCACTTCATGGTCTGCTGGACGAACCACTTCGACGAATTGACCTTTTTGGCCACGTCTCGGGTGGAAAGGTTCGGGTTATTCTTAAACTACTGCCTTATCTTCCGCGCCTTATCTGGGTATTCCGTTTTCGGTTTTCGGCCGCTTCCAGCGCGCCGCTCGATGGTCTTCGTCTCCTGGAACATCTTCACAATGCGGGACATGGTGGAATGGTGTATTCCAAGCCTTTTGCCGATCCATCTGTGCGACTGGCCAGGATTATCGATCACCGCGCCCAAGATTTGCTGGCGTAGCTCTTCTTGTTTCGAATGCATGTTGAAAACTGCTTGACAGATCGCGATCATAAATCATACATAAACATAACATTCTAAACTAGTATTACCCAAAATTTCATTAATTTTTACCCTCGCGATAAAAAGTTACACCCAAAACAAAGTGTCGCATTTTTTCCGAGTCCAATCTTTAGATTCTTGAAATAAAAATCTAAGTGAAATTTAATCATATTTATTATAAACAATACTATTTACCTCATATTGTACACTGTGCTACACTTTGAACAACTGAAACTGACATGATTGCATCCGATGGATGTAATGAGTCATTAATAAACAACAACAACAACATCCTTTTACAGGGTGTCTCACAATAGGTGTCACTAAAACAAAATGGGATTACAGCAAAACAAATCAACCAAATCAAAGCATTTATTTTTCATTTGAATGATACATGTTATAGAAATAAACCATATTAATTCAATTCAAATCTCTCGCCCTTTTCCTTGATAACTTTGCGCAAACGCTTTGTAAAACCATCGAAGCTGACACGCACAATTTCCTGAGGAATTTGGTCCCAAATATCAACCGAATGTTTCTTGAATCGATCCAAAGTAAGCCCTTTCGTAAGGCCTGTATGTTGAAGCACATAACCCCAAACAAAGTAGTCAAGTGGGTTGAGATCCGGTGAAGATGCAGGCCATTCTTCACGTGTGATGAAATCAGGCAAATTTTCCGCGCACCACGCCTTGTGCCTTCTTTGCCTTGTGAGCTGGAGCTGAGTCCTGTTGGAAACAATATGGTGTATTCCCATACCTGGATTAAAAGTTAATATCGAGGTTTACATGAACATGTTGAAGGACCACGTTCTGCCATGAATGAAAGCCAACTTTGGAGCACATCAATACGTCATTTTCCAACAGGACGGAGCACCGTGTCATACCTCAAAAAGGATTCAAGTGTGGCTGAAGGAAAAACCTGGAATTTTGGCCAAAGGATATTTGGCCTCCTAGCAGCCCGGACTTGAATCCTTTGGATTACTCAATATGGGCATATGCTCTGGCTAATACCTGTGAAACGTTCTGACCCCAGTGTTGGCGCCCTGAAAGCTTCCATTACCAAGGCATGGAACTCCATGACTGACTCATACATTACGCTCTCGATTCCGTCCCCGTTTGGGGAAGGTGATCGAGAAAAATGGTGAACATATTGAGTAATGTAATCATGAAAGGCTAAATAAACAATTCCCTAAATAAAGTTGTGATTTTTCATCATTTTCTATGAAAAAAAAAATTCATTTGAAATTGGAGTATGGATTTTAGCATTTTTTTTAATGGGACATACTGTATTTAAATTATGAAATCTGACAAATGACATTTAGCAGACAATTTACCTCCGAGCACTGTGGGCGATTCAATTCTATAAGCTGATATTTAAACACAGACTGGTAACGCTTGCAGTGATCATAACAATTTTTCATGGCAGCGCTTGCTATGGTTCATGATATTCGACGCCTATATCATGAAACCATGAATCATTGTCATGATTTAATGTGCATACTTTTTGTTTTGTAACATGATTTTTGATTCATTACAACAGAAACGGATTTGTATCGTAAATAATGGTTAAAAATATTCCAAAAACTGTCTCTGAAAAAAAATCAGATTTTTCAAAAATCGTTTAAAGGGTGTCCACGATGAAATTGCCACACACAAAATTGATTCGCAAAATTCGAGTTTTCATCCGATTGCCATCACATTTTCAGGGATTGAGATATAACTATTAAACTTCATTTTACTCGTATTTTATTTACACTCCATACGCAAATGCCCGCACCTTGGCCTTAACTCCGGCCATAAGATTCTGCACAACCTGTGAATCAACCGTTTTTTGCATGTAAACCCATACTTTCTTCAGTTCCTCGACTGTCTTCACTACCTTAGGTCGTTTAAGAAGGTGCTGCTTCATAATCGCCCAGTACTTCTCGATGGGGCGGAGCTCCGGAGTGTTGGGAGGGTTGAACATTTTCGGCACGAAATTGACCTTATTGTCCGCATACCACTTCAGCACGTCCTTGGAGTAGTGGCATGAGGCCAAATCCGGCCAGAAGATTGTTGGGACGTTGTGGGCCTTCAGGAGAGGAAGCAGCCGCTTCTGGAGGCACTCTTTTATGTACACCTGTCCGTTCATCGTGTCCTGGGTCACGAAAGGTGCACTCCGCTTCCCGCACGTGCAGATGGCTTGCCAAACCAGGAATTTCTTCGCAAATTTGGACATCTTCTGAGTGCGGACATGCTCCGGAACGCTGAACTTATCCTTGGCTGTGAAAAACAGGTTGCCGGGGATCTGTTTGAAGTCGGCCTTCACATATGTTTCGTCGTCCATGATGCAGCATTCAACTTTCGTCAGCATGTTGAGGTACAACTTCCTGGCACGGGTTTTGGCGGACTTGTTCTGCTTCTCGTCGCGATTAGGGGCCTTTTGTACCTTGAACGTTCGAAGCCCAGCCTTAGTTTTGGCCTTCTGGACAAAACTTCGGCTTAGGTGCAGCTTCTTAGCCACATCCCGAACGGAGGCGTTCGGATTTCGGCTGAAGGCCCCAACTACGCGGTTGTGATTTTTGGTGTTGTACGGAATACTTTTTCCTTCACTTCTGGGCTTCCGATCGGTGGTCAACCGTTCCTCGAACCGCTTAATCACTCGCGACACCGTGGAATTCACGATTCCCAACGTTTTAGCGATGGAACGATGCGAGAGATCCTTGTTCTCGTGATGAATGCGCAAGATTTTATCACGCACTAGCTGTTCTTTCGACTCCATTTCCGCGAGTTTTGATCACAGGACTTTAAAACTTGCAGGATGTAAATAATGCACTATGAACTAAATCCACTCAAATTTTCTTCATAACGGTTAAAAAGTTAGAGCAATTTCATAGTGTGGCAATTTCATCGTTGACACCCTTTAGTTCTCGGCTATCGACTTGAAGTTTCGCATGGGATTTTTACTTTTTTAATATGGGTAAGGTAGTATTTTCAGTTTTTATTTCAAAAAGCTACTTTAAAGTTGAACTAAAAAAACTGCGGCAGCTTGAAAACACGTGACATTCTTTCATGAAGCATTTGAAACAAATCGTGCTAAATTTGAGTTTATAATATGAAAGTTATTCAATTTTTAAGTACTGCACAATTTTGTTGAATGATTTTACACTTTTCAAAGTGGCGCCACTGTCTGAAAGTGGATGGTGGCACCCGGTTACAGCAATTTCACCTATCGAGATGGAGGAGTACGTAGCAGATGAAATTAATATAATTTGAACGTTTAATATTCTTGTGATTTTCACCTTATAGATGCATGGCGCCTTGGGGAAATTTATTGGGAATGGCAAGGGCTAACTCGTGGTAGCCTAATTCATTCGGCAATGGCTCAGTAGGTGGCCCTTCGAACTTCGGAGAGGGTTACGGCAAGGTGATGGATTGTCGTGTATGTTGTCTAACATTGCATTGGAGGGTGTGCTTCGAAGAGCTGGGATAGACACGAGTGGCACGATCTTCAGGAAGTCTGTCCAACTATTTGGCTTCGCCGACGACGTTGATATTGTAGCACGTTACTTTGAGACGATGGCGGACACGTACATCAGACTTATGGCTGAAGCTGGTAGGATTGGGTTTGTGATCAATGCGTTGGAAGCATAATACATGAAGGGAAGAGGCTTACGAGAAGACAATGTTAGCCTCCTACCACGAGTTCAGATCGACGGTGATGAAATCGAGGTAGTAGACGAATTCGTGTATCTGGGCTAGTTGGCGACCACCGAACAAGAAAAAAGTTTTGGTGAAAATATTTTATTTAGTTGGTAAAAAATTGTAACGACACCAGCAGAGAGATACAAATGCGCATTATGGCTGGAAATCGTGCCTATTTTGGACTCCGAAGGACGCTAATATCGAACAAAGTTCGCCGAACTACAAAGTTGACCATTTACAAGACATTAATTAGACCGGTAGTTATCTACGGCCACGAAACATGGACATTGCTTTGGTGTCTTTGAACGGAAGGTGCTGCGTATGATCTACGGTGGAATGCAGATGGAAGGAATCTGGAGGAGGCTTATGAACCACGAATTGCATCAGATGCTGTTTATGTTGATTAAAAAGTGAGAAATGCTATCAAAGACCCTGCAATATCGATAAAAACGGCGTAGAATGGCTGAAAATCGTTTTCTAACGCAATTTTGGAATCCAATATGGCGGTTTCTGTTGCGGAAAAACTGGGACTGTCAAATACCATGTAATATGGATATTTTTGGAACGCAGACGGTGTCTTGATGCTGGACATCAATGTCCGACTACATTTATGAATCTAAAATGGCGGCTTCAGTTCCGAGAAATACTGTCAAAAATCCTGCAACATGGATTTTTTCAAGAACGACGTATAAAGACGATGTTTGACACGATTTTGGAATCCAAAATGGCGGTTTACGTTGCAGAAAAACTGGGAAATACTATCGAGTATCCTGAAATATGCATACTATTTGAACGAGAATGGTGTATAAAGGCTGAAAATCGGTATATAACCACAGAGAACAGACATTGATGTCCATATACCTTTTCTTGAAAAACGTGTGTTAAAGTTAATATGGGCAGCCGGTATAAGAAGCAAGTGCAGAGAAAAACAAACAAAAATGTTCAGGTTATGTGCTAGGCTTTATATTGATAAACATTTACATGACAGTTATCGCACAACTGCAGCGCCACCTACCAGGAGCATAACGACATACATTTGAAATGTCGGTTTAAAGTTTCACACAAGTAGCAGACCGAAGATGAACGTCTGTTCTCTGTGATATAACGTCATTTTGGTATTTAATATATAAGATTTTAAAATTTTACTCATTCCTTTACAATTTGAACCCAGCATGAGCCTGTAACGATTTATTATTCATCAAATGTAAACATAATTTTTCACATTTTTTTCTTTAATAAGCTCTAGAGCAGTGGTGCTCATCCAGCAACCCGCGGGCCACATGCGGCCCGCCGAGGCGGCAAATGCGGCCCACGATAGCATTTGAGAAATATGAGAACTTCATTGAATATGTAGCTATTTGCTGTTCAATTTGAGTTGCATTTCTTACTGTGCAATAATTGTGATTCTCATAGTTTTATGTGAACAATTTTTACCGTGCTTGTTACACAGATGATGAATGACCAAAAAGGCGGGATAGAAAGAAAGAGAGAATGCAGTCATATTTTCGCTCCCGCAACCACAGGTTCATTCACTTTCACCATTCAGTGTTTGTTGTCAATTGGTTCCGTTCTGTAGTCGCGTGCGTAGTTCTGAGAAGTTTCGAGCAATTATTCAGTGAAAATGGAAGCCAGCACTAGCAAAAAACGGAAAGTGGCTGATGAAGGACGTGTTTTCCAGGAGAAGTGGTCTGAAATGTTTTTCTTTACGTGCATTAATCAAAAACCGGTGTGTATGATTTGCAACGAAGCTGCTGCAGTTATGAAGGAATTTAATGTGAAGGGTCACTACGAGTCGAAACATGCGTCAAAAATGGATAAATATGTCGGTGTGGCGCGGGCTGAAAAATGTGCTGAGTTCAGGGGAAATTTGAGTAGCCAGCAAAACTTTTTTGTGAGAAGAAAGCAAGAAAACGAGTTGTGCACAAAGGCAAGTTTCATTATCGCAGAAAAACTCGCTTCCCATTCGAAGCCATTTTCTGATGGCGAGTTTGTTAAGGAATGTATGGAAGCTGTGGTTCAAATGATTTGTCCCGAAAAAAGTCGCATCTTTGCGCAAGTGAGTTTGTCGCGGGCGACCATCACCAGGCGGGTTGAAGACATTGCTGAAAATCTTGTGTTGAGTTTGAAGGAAAAAGTTGCCAGCTTTGAATTTTATTCAGTGGCGCTAGATGAGAGCACGGATATATCTGACACAGCTCAATTGGCAGTTTTTATCCGCGGCATATCTAAGAAATTTGAGGTGACTGAGGAATTGGCAAGCCTTTTCCCCATGAAAGGAACGACGAAGGACATTGATATCTTTAATGCTCTGTGCGCTGTTCTAGAAAAGTTTGATCTACCGCTGAAGAAAATGTCCGGAGTTGTTACCGATGGAGCTCCCGCTATGTGTGGTATGTATTTTGTTTTCCATCTTATTTAAATTATTCAAGCTGTGCAAGCTCCTTGAAATTCTTGCCTAAAATGTTGTGCTATTTTGAACGTTGCCTTTTGACAGTACTGGCATTATCACATTTATTATGGACATTTGATGTATTTGGCGCTGGTATCAGGCCGTAAGTTTATTTACTTCTTACTTGAAGGGTTGCATACAAATTGATGCAAAATATTCAGCTTTATCAGATTTACGGCCTTGGAAAATTTAGTACCAAGGATGGTGTCAAATTTTAGGTATTTTTCCTCATACATTTATGTATGTTTAAATTTATTTATTTATTTATGAATTATGTTTGAGCTTGTTTGTCTGTTCTCTGTGCTTAATCATTTTATTACTGAAAAAAAAAATGTTTATTCATAGGAAAACATGAAAGTGCAATTGCCCATCTGCGAAAATTACCAGAAGTGTCAGAGCAATTCTCCCAGTACCATTGCATCGTGCACCAGGAGAACCTCAGCGCCAAAAGCGTGGGATTCAAAGATGCCATGAAAGATGTCATCAAAATAGTTAATTTCATCCGATCGCACGCATTGAACCATCGAGAATTTCAGGCTCTTCTAGTAGACACGGATGCAGAATATGGTGACGTACCATATTATACTGAGGTACGTTGGCTGAGCAGGGGAAAGGTGCTGCGACGCGTATTTGATCTTCGGAAAGAAATCGTCGAATTCATGGAGAGCAAAGGTAAATCAGTCAAGTTTTTCGATAATGCGGAGTGGGTGACAGATCTGGCTTTCCTGACTGACATTACAACGCACCTGAACGATTTGAATTTAAGTCTCCAGGGTAAAGGCAAATTGGTGCACAGCATGTTTAATCAAATCAGTACATTTGAAAACAAACTCGTGTTGTGGGAGAAACAGATGAAAATTCTAAATTTTGCCCATTTCCCTACTCTCGGAAAATGCAATGTGAGGTTGACTAAAAAATACGTTGACGCACTCCAAACAATGAAAAATGATTTTTCTCGTAGATTTGGAGATTTCAAAGCGCATGACAAAATTCTAAAACTTTTTTCTGCTCCATTCAGTGTTGATGCTGAACAAGCCCCAGATAATATCCAAATGGAACTAATTGAGTTACAGTGCGACACGGAACTGCGAGAAAAATTTGATCGACATGATTTGTTGGAGTTCTATGCCAAATTTGTTCCGGAAGAGCGCTTCCCAGAGCTGCGAAATCATGCTCTTTTCGTAGCTTCTGTGTTTGGATCCACATACTTTTGTGAACAACTGTTTTCCGTGATGAAGCAAGTAAAGTCAAAAGCAAGAAATAAGATAAGTGATGAACATTTGGACAATTCATTGCGTATTTCGACCTCTAGCATGAAGGCTGATCTCGATAAGCTTGCTCAAGAAAAGTGTAAGTGAATTATGTATTAAAATGCGAAAAGTTTTTTTTATTGATTTTCAAATAAATTGAATGTGATATAAATCTACATTTTGTTGTTTGTAATTTTTTTTATTTTGGAAAAAAGAGCATTGCTTTACATTTCAGGTACATCTACTAGTAACGTGTCCTCAAAATAAGCTGTTTTTTTATTAATTATTTTAAGCCATTAAAAATAACTCATTGCGGCCCGTGGCATTGGCGCAAAATTTCATTTTGGCCCGCTGCAAGCATCTACCTGAGCACCACTGCTCTAGAGCAATGCTCTATTTTCGAAGCTTTATTTAAGGGCGTTTATATTTTTCGTAGTAGAATAGAATGTTGGTCCCTAAATCTGAAAATTTAATATTATTTTTTTTTTTTTTTTTTTGTTGGGAAACATTTCTGCTGGCCACAAAATTAATTTAAAAAAAAAAAAACCCCCCCATTTTTTTAAATATTTTTTAAATTTTAATTTTTAATTTTAAAATTTTTTTTCTTTTTTGGGAGGGGTATTTTATTTTTTTTTAGCATTTTAAAAAATTCTTGTTTGTCTGTAGAGAAAATTTTTAGGGGTGCAAATAGGCCCCGCCGGGTGGGTTTTTTGGGTGTTTGTGTTGTTTGTTTGGGGGAAAATAAGAAAATAAAAATACCATATTAAAGTTGGGTGGATTTCGGTGAAATTTTACTTTATTCCGGTATAATAAATTACTGGAACTTGACAAATTTTACCGAAATCCGTTAAATCGGATTACCGAACGTTTAATTTGATTCAAGAGAGATTTTTATGCTTTATTGAAATAAGTTGTGCTACTTGGAGATGCGTTAAACAAGTAACCGAAGCAGCGGTGATAATATATTAATTCAAAAAACGTGACGGTCGTGTGAAAGTTCAACAAATTAAACGAGATTTATGTCTGAAAATCAGTCGGAAATCTATTTTGCCGATTTCATTAAGTAGGATTTTAGCTAAATTTACCTTTGCTGGATTCTCAGTCAGAACTTAAAACGGAAATATATCATTAGAAACGTCCAATGCTATTTAGCAAGAATTGATGTGAGTTTGTATGTTATTGCAGAAGAAAGAACCTATCACAATAAATCTAAAAATTGGTCGCAGTGATGCCAGGACTGGTAGCAGATTTCTGGATAAATAATAGTGACTTTAGTGAATAAAATAATAAAAATAGTGACCAAATAGTGAATTAAAAGTGAAATCCAAATTTTAGTATTTATTTAATCTTTTATATATTTGTTCTATAATTACAGCTCCGTTTTCAAACATGAATAATACTGCGGGGCAGTGTAACTTTTTGAATGTTGTTGCTAAGAAGTCTGTAATCAATAATCCAATACACAATAATCTTCAATAACCAGTAATCAGTAATCTCATTAATCAGTAATCCAATACTCCTCGATTCTGTACTCTGTTTTCGAGGTTAGCACTGCGCATTTTAACAAGTTCCATTCTTTAAGAAAAAGATCATAGTTGACATTTAAGTATGTACAATTGATCGTATTGTTCGCGACAATGAGATAACATTAGGACTCACTGTTTCTACAATAGAATCTATTGTAAACTAGCTGAACCCGGTGCGTGCGCTGCTACGCTTGCAACTAAATGAAGGAAAATTTAATATAACTGTCACGTTTATGGTTTTTTTTTCGAAATGAGTTTTTTTCTTTTTGAATAAGCAGGGGTTCAAACTTCTATCAAAACATGCTTCTTACCCGAGAAATACACGGTTTGTGTTTAAGTAACCTGGATAATTCTCATTTTTGGTTGAAATTTGTGTTTCATTTGTATGGGAGCCCTCCCTTCCAGAGGGGGGTGGTTTCTCAAACCACCATACAATCATTGACTTCAAAACCCTCCACATGCCAAATTTGGTTCCATTTGCTTAATTAGTTCTCGAACCATCACACTGGGCTCATCGATTATAATAAAAATGTGAGTTTCATTGGTTTGAAGCCCCCCCCCCCCCCCCCTCAGAAAGGGAGGGGTCTTGAACTACCATAGAAACATTCTTGCCTTCAAAACCCCCCACATGCTAAATTTGATTCGATTTGCTTGATTAGGTCTCGGGTTATGATGAAATTTGTGTCTCATTTGTATGAGAGCGCCCCTTTCTGAGAAAGAAGGGGTCTCAAACAATCATAAGAACCTTCCCCAGCCCCAAAAACCTCTTCATATAAATTTTCACGTTGGTCGGTTCAGAACTTTCCGTGTCTATAAGGGTCTGACAGACAGAAATTCATTTTTATGTATATAGAAATCTAGCCTCCAAAAACCTCCATATGCTAAAAGTGGTTTCATTTACTTGATTAGTTCTCGAGTCATGCAGAAATTTGCTTTTTATTTGTAGGGGGAGCCCCCCTCCCCTTCAAAATGGGGAGGGGTATTGAACTGCTATAGAAACATTTCTTGCCTCCAAATACCTCCACCTGCCAAATGTGGTTCCATTTGCTTGATTAGTTCTCGAGTTATGCAGAAATTTGTGTTGTATTTGTATGTAAACCCCCCGTCCCTCCCCCTTCCAGATGGCGTAGGAGTCTCAAACTTCCATGGCAACATTTGTCTCCTCCAAAAACCTCCACATGCCAAATTTGGTTCCATATGCTTGATTGGTTCTCGAGTTATGCACAAATTTGTGTTTCATTAGCATGAGAGCCCCCCTTTCTTACAGAGGGCGGAGGGGTCTTGAGTTACTTTAGAAACATTTCTTGCCTTCAAAAACCTCTACCTGCCAAATTTGGTTCCATAAACTTGATTAGTTCTAGAGTTATGCAGAAATTTGTGTTTCATTTGTATGGGAGCCCCCCTTTCCAGTAAAGGGAGGGGTCTCAAACCATCATAAGATTATTCTCCGGCCCTAAAAATCTCTGCATACAAAATTTCACGCCGATCGGTCCTTCCGCTCGCGAGTTAAATCGTGACAAAGGAAACCCCAACTCATTTTTATTATATAGATTGAGACATCAACAATACAAAAAGGGGGTTGTTATGTATCTTAACAATAAAAAATATCATTTTTTTCTGAACAAATATGAGTTAATAAATATTAATTGTATTGTTTCACTATTGTTGAAAATTCTAGCATATGAGGTGTATAGTAGATCTATTGTAATTACAATGTGCTTTTTTGATTTCTCTGATACATGAACAGTAAGATTCATGGTCGGCAATACATTCTGTTGTTATTGTATATTATTAAATTGTAATTGTATCGTTATTTTTATCCGGGTTCTCTGTAAAGAGGTTACCGAATATTAGGAGTCTGGTATCATCTTTCTAACCAATTCAATAGAGAACCGATTGAACTTTTGGTTGGCAAATCGGAATGAAAATCCTTTTGTGAGATACACAGATATGCGTGTGGATTGCTCAGCCTCAACTACCGAAACGACTTTGCTTCATTTAAACAATCTTTGATTCGTTTAAAAAAAAAATCCTTAAAGGGTACATGTCCCTGAATCAGCCGAATATGCAGCGGTCGATTACAATTTAAATCGTAACTTATGAAGTAATTGAGCTGGAAACGATATACAACTAGTTATACTTGTGCTTAGATATGCTTAGTACGACGTTTGCTGTTCTGATCCATAGAAAGTTAACCAGCTAACTTTATTAAGTTGAAACCTTTCGGCAAGTATTGATGTAATGCCGGTCTATAAGCACCATATTGGGTATATTCGTGGTTGCAACTAAGTCGCATCATTCATGAATATTCCCTAACTGCCCAAATCTCCAGCTTATTGGTGCTAGACAAAAAAAGTATTCTTATTGTAGTGTCTGGAATAATGATGGTATTATAGTATAAGGAAATGAAAACTAAACGACTTTCTCAAAGGACCTTGAAAACGCTCCATAACGGTGTAAGCTTAACAATTCTACGAACATTGTTCATCATTTTCCAACTTACCATGCTTAAATCGTTGATGGCATCGTTGCTCCGTTATGCATGAATAATCCTGTTCCTCTGTCTAAACACCACCGTCTTTTCGATGTCCGATGTCTTACACCTTTACGAGCGTCGACAAAATTGCTTCCGCTTCCCTAATTTTAAACAACACTAATCGCTCAGCACGCCACTCGGATGCAGCATACCACCTGCCGACAGCTATATAATCCTACACTCACAAATGACTCTTGTTGAAAATTTCCTCCTAGCGACACGTTAATTGTACCACTACCATCGTTTGTAGAAAGCAAACTTCAACTCGGACACTAAACACTTCAGCGCTCCAGGCACTTCCAATGCAGTTGGAAAACTCTTCAGAGACTGGAAAAGAAGGCAAATAACATCATCGTTATACTCATTCCTCATGCCTTAAAGTTTAAACATCGCCACCATCATCCATCATCATCTGTGTTTCCTCCAGCATTGGGCTCATGGGGATCAAACATCGTCCATCGATTGAAAGACCGAAGCACATCACAAATCCCTCACGTACCCCTTCTTCTACACTACTGTTCAAGAGGATAACAGCACTCCACTTCAAGGCTTCTGCATCCAGGAACATCCGCCCGTATCTCACCAGCTAGCAGGTGGTTTGATGTTGCGCTCATGTCCTTCACTTTTCCCTCAATTCCTCACACCGAATCAGCACGGTTTTGTCACTCGATTGCTCCGAGAGCCCAACAACATCATCGTCGTCGATCTGGCAGTCAACTGCCCGAAAGTAGGCAACATGTACGCTGCTGACGATGGCTCAAGAGAATCAAAACATGGAGAAACCGAAGTACGGCGCTCACCAAACTCATTCTCTCATTGCATCACACTCCACTCTCATTGTGAGCGTGAGGGGCGTTCGCAATACGCACAGCCACAAAATTAACTCAAGTTTGAGTCATTTTTCTGAGAAAAATTTGGTGGTCAATTTCACCATTTCTGGGGGTTAGAATGACTATGACAGTATAAGGTCGGAATAGTCCTTGTTACCATGATTATAGTCAAGAATGCCATGAAGGTGGGGAATTCGACCATTTTCATGGTTATTGTAACAATTATATGCAATAGTCATCTTGACCATGATTTAATTGTCGGACAACCATGGATTTTTTCTCAGTGTGGCTTACTTCCACCAAAGGTTGAGTCACTGAAATTTGATTAAATGTTATTAGGCTTAGTGACCTTGAACGCACGCACACTAAGCGCCATTTAGATCAAAGGAGTGCAAGTACAAAGGAACATCTTTTGGAGGAAAACAAACCATCAATCCTCTGCATGTGCTAGAAAAAGAAAGGTGACTAAGCCTAATAGATCATTGCACGATGGCGTCATCTATGCAGTTTTGACAGTTCAGAGAGTTTGTTTACGCGGATATTTTCGGCAAGATCGGTTTGAAATTGTGCGCTCTAAACATACTATGATTGAAGGAAAATAGCCGGAAAACAGACACCAGTGCTTATTTTTACATCATTTTCTGAATCTAATCGTACATAATCCGTAAGATGACAATGAAAAATTTCATTTTTTGTTCGGTTTGAATCCTATCACCTTGTAAACAGGTTCCCTGAACTGTTAAAAAAGTAAGGTTAACGCATTCCGTGCAATAATCTTTTGGAATTGATAAGTCGACAAAGCAAACACATCCATCAGAATAAAATCGATGATTTCGATTCAGTCCCTACCAGATTTACACAAATTTGAGTGACTCCACTTTTGACTAAAGTTAGTCGAAAACGACTTAAAATTGTATCAAATGAAGCGGGCGTGAGTCGAGATGTTTAAGTACTCACGGGAGCTCATTCACGGCTGTGTGTGTGCTGTGTAAGTTAAACTCTAATGGCACAATGTGAGGGGTGTTGGTTTTCAGGATCCAACTCAACTTGTGGCAAATAGTAAACTTTGTGCATATATGTGGACCTTTCTTAGTTTTTCACTAAACAGATACAAAACAAGACGATGTCCATGGTGGTAGGCTCAACTTCCTTTTCAATCATGGATTTTCTCGGTTTTGGAAAATTTCTCTGAGTAGATGTATTAATTGTCTACAATTCGACAAAGATTTTTCATTAGGGCCTAATTGATAATTGTAAACAATGGCTTCTTCCGTAAATTTCTCGTGGCACAAAGGCTACCAATGTAAGCCTTCAATTATATTGAATAGGGGAACTCTTTCTCTTCGAAATGACCGTGGTGGATTGGTTAAGCTACTTTTCAATTATGAGATATTCGCGGAAAAGCGATTGTTTACGTTTGTCAGTTAGGCCCTAATGAAAAATCTTTGTCGAATTATGTTTCTTGTTAACTCCATGCGTGAAGCTGATGACAAAAATGTATTAGGCCTGTATCGACTTAAAAAGTAGAGAGGTTACGGAGTTTTGTTCAATGTTAAGGCTTCCCCAAACTGCAGCGTATTTTTTTCGCGTCGGTTTGTGCGCTCCCATGAGCAGCCATGCAATCTCATCGCGGCGATTTTTTCGCCGCGATTTCGCTGCGGCGGCGGCAAAAGAAACGCTGCATTTTAGAGAGGCCTTTACCAAGCGGAATTTTGACAATTGATCTGCATGGAACGAAATGTCACCTTCACTTACGGAATAATCGAGCGGAATATTTTTCCGAAAGTAAAAGTGACAGCTCCCATTAGTTTGCGTGGAAACTTAAAAAATTCCAATTTTATTTTTCCTTCTTTTCAGGTGGCTACTGCTGCAGAAATTTCTTTTCGATTCTTTACTACTCCGTTTCAGTAAACGGAATTTAACATGGGTTTGGGATAGAAATAGAAATTTCTTTTGAACACGATACCGACCTTATTAATGAAAATAATTTCATATCAACATTACACGGTTAGAAAGAAGATAAAACATACATTTATGTTATTTTTACCCAACTCACAGCTTCCGTTTGACTGCGCGTGGAGTTAAAAAAGAAAACCCAATTTTGAGTAATTGCGATCAAGAATGTATTAGATACAAATTACTCAATAGACAGTTGGGAGGTTTTGTTTTTAAACAAAGCCAAAGGTTGTCACAGGGGAAAGTCACTCTGCCACGCTGCGTTTGTGTTGATCGTGTTTCGGGGTGTTGGAAGGTGGCAGAAGGTGTTTCTGTGCTTCAATATATCTGTCAAAAATACACTCGAAAATTTATGCTTATTACACTCCCGTTTCATTTTACCCAATTTTTTATTACAATTATATACTATCCCTGTTTTCTCTCACGGATATGTTACTCAATTTTCGTTAAAAAGTGGATCTACTCAAGTTATGAGTAGATCCACTTTTTACGAAAAATGAGTAACATTTCCGTGAGAGAAAAAGAGATAGTATACAATTGTAATCAAAAATTGAGTAAAATGAAACGAGAGTGTAGGTTTTTTGACGTTAAATCACCTCACCTTTTCTGGCACATGCAGAGGAATGATGGTTTGTTTTCGTCCAAAAGATTTTCCTTCTTACTTGCACTCATGTGATCTAAATGGCGCTTCAGTGTGCGTGCGTTCAAGGTCACTAAGCCTAATTGGCAACCATAGTTGTTTTGGACGTTTAATCCACGCACACATATGCATCATCTGAATCACATTAGCGCAAGCGAGAGGGAAACAAAACAGTGGGAAAACAAACAGAGGTGCCCGAAATGATTTTGTTCTTTCATGTGGCGGCGAGGTGTTTGAAGTGTGGCGGATTGTGTCGGATTGTGTTTTTGAGGGTGTCAACACAAAGTGGCCGAGTGGCTTGCCCCTTGGGTTGTCATATTTTACATCCAAAACTGGGGGTGCGACACATCTAAATCCAGATTCAAGATGATCGAAAAATCTCACGCTAGCGAATCAATCTTTGAAAAATCTTGTTTCAGCTTGTGAATCTTAATCCATCTACTTGTATCGTGCTGCATCTTTTTGCAGTAAATCTTTAAAATCTTCATCCAAATCTTTAAAATCTTCTTTCTATCTACTACGCGTGCGCACATCGCACAAAAGCATAACAAAAAATATCCTGCATCTGAGATAGAGTCGCACCCCCTGATCCAAAATTAAGTTTAACCAATATTTCAAACTATTCTTGAGTTCAGACGTTGATGTTTTGCGTAATCAACAAGGTGATTTACGAGGTCTCCATTGTGCTTATGAGTTGGTAAAGCTCCATGGAACATCACTGCACAATTATAATCATATTACAGTTTTCTCAGAATATCTATGGTTCCCAAAAAAATCTTGAGTTCAGATTTACGAGCTCTTCATCGTACTTATGAGTTGGTAAAGATCCATGAGTGAACATTGCACAATTATGGTCATATAACAATATTCTCAGAATATCTATGGTACTCCAAACTATTCCTGAGTTCAGATCTCTATGTTTTGTTTGATCGACAAGGCGATTTACGAGGTCTCCATCGTAAGTATGAGTTGGTTAGGCTCCATGGAACATCATTGCATAATTATAATCATATTAAACTTTTCTCAGAATATCTATGGTACTCCAAACAATTATTGAGTTTAGATGTTGATGTTTTGCATGACAAACAAGGCAATTTTGGAGGTCTTCATCGTACTTATGAGTTGGTGAAGCTCCATGGGATATCATTGTACAATTATTATCATATTATAGTTTTCTCAGAATATCTACGGCACTCCAAACAACTCTTGAGTTTAGATGTTGATGTTTTGCATGACAAACAAGGCAATTTAGGAGGTCTCCATCGTACTTATGAGTTGGTGAAGCTCCATGGAACATTATTGCACAATTATAATCCCATTAAAATATTCTCATAATACCTACGGTACTCCAAACTATTCTTGAGTTCAGGCAAGCTCTCTTTTCGACCAATAAGTGCAAAAATAATCGTCCTCGCTATTTTACCTGCAACCCTGTCTGATACTATCAGGAGCGAGAACCTCTATTGGCACGTTAGCTTCGGTTTTGTGTGGTGACGGGTTATTCCACTTGTTATGAGCCTCACCTGATCGACTCCTTTGCCATTCACCGTTCTCGCTTGATGGAAGTGATTGTGAACGTGAAGAGATGGACATGATCAAGTGCAGCCCATTTATTGAGACTGAAAGTTTTAACACCGGTTTTCAAAAACATGTCTAATAAGTTGAAATGATACCTCGTGAAATTTTTCTCACCCATGCGTACAATGGAGACATCGTAAATAACCTTATTGATCATGTAGAACATCAAGATCCGTATTCAAAGATAGTTTGGAGTATCGTGGATATTCTGAGAACACTGTCATATGTTCTTAAGGTGTTATGGTACCTCATGAAGTTTTCTCACCCATACGTACAGTGGAGACTTCGTAAACCGCCTTGTTGATCATGTGGAACATCTTGATTTGAACTCAAGGATAGTTTGGAGTACCTTAGGTATTCTTGAAATACTGTTACATGTCCATTACAGTATTGTGATGTCCCGAGGGGCTATTTCAACTCACAAGGACGGTGGAACATCGTAAATGGCCTTGATGATAATGTGGAACATCAAGATCTACATTCAAGGGTAGTTTGGAGTACCTTAGGTATTCTTGAAATACTGTTACATGTCTATTACTGTATTATGATGTCGCGTGGGGCTATTTCAACTCCCAAGAACAATGCAACATCGTAAATGGTCTTGTTGATAATGTAGAACATCAAGATCTGTTTTCAAGGATAGTTTGGAGTAGCTTAGGTATTCTTGAAATACTATTACATGTGTATTACAGTGTTCTGATGTCCCGTGGAGATTTTTCAACTCATAAATACGGTGGAGACATCGTAAATAGCCCTGTTGATGATGTAGAACACCAATATCTGTATTCAAGGATAGTTTGGAGTACCGTAGATATTCAAAGAATACTGCCATATGTCTATAAAGGTGTTATGACATCTCATGAAGTGTTTCTCACCCATGCGTACAGTTGAGGCATCGTAACCACCTTGTTGATCACGTGGAACATCAATATTTGAACTCAAGGAAAGTTTGGAGTACCTTAGGTATTCTTGAAATATTGTTACATGTTTATTACAGTATTATGATGTCTCGTGGGGCTATTTTAACTCACAATTACGGTGGGACATCTTTAATGGTCTTGTTGATAATGTAGAACATCAAGATCTGTAATCAAGGGTAGTTTGGAGTACCGTAGGTATTCTTGAAATACTATTACATATCTATTATAGTATTCTGATGTCTCATCGAGCTATTTCAACTCATAAATAAGGTGGAGACATTATAAATAGCTTTATTTATCATGCCGAACATCAAGATCTCTATTCAGGGATAGTTTGAAGTACCGTAGATATTCTGAAAATACTGTCTCAAAAGGTATTATGGTACCTCATGAAGTTTTTCGCACCCATGTGACAGTGAAGACTTCGTAAACCGCCTTGTTTATCATGTGGCACATCTAGATTTGAACTCACGGATAGTTTGGAGTACCTTAGGTATTCTTGAAATACTGTTACATGACTACTACAGTATTTTGATATCTCGTGGAGCTTTTTCAACTAAAAAATACGGTGTAGGCATCGTAAATAGCCTTATTGATCATGTAGAACATCAATATCTGTATTCAAGGATAGTTTGGAGTACCGTAGATATTCTGAGAATACTGCTTTATGTCTCTAAAGGTGTTGTGATATCTCATTAAGTTCTTCTCACCCATACGTACAGTGGAGACATCGTAACCGCCTTGTTGATCACGTGGAACATCAATATTTGAACTCAAGGATAGTTTGGAGTACCTTAGGTATTCTTGAAATACTGTTACAGTATCATGATGTCTCGTGGAGCTTTTTCAACTCACAAGTACGGTGGAACTCGTAAATGGTTGATCATGTGGAACAGCTAGATCTGTGTTCAAGGATAGTTTGGAGTACCGCAGGTATTCTTGAAATACTGTTACATGTCTATTACAGAGTTCTGATGCCCTTTTGGAGCTATTTCAACTCATAAGTCTGGTGGATACATCGTAAATGGCCTTGTTGATCATTTAGAACATCAAGATTTGCATTCAAGGATAGTTTGGAGTCAGGTAGGTAATGTTTCGTGATGCTTCTCCAACTAATAACTAATAACGGTCGAGACATCGTGAATCTCCTCATTAATCATGTAGAACATCAATATGATTGATATTGAACTAAACTATTGTTTGGAAGGTCTAGATCAACGTAGAAAAAACATTTGTTCTCAAATTTTATTCTTTAAATGGTTTTGATCACATGTTCAAGCATGTAGACCATAAATTATGTTGAAATCCGGTGTAGAAAAAATCCGCATTGAATCGCTTAAAGGACCAAATTTTTCATTCCTCGATTGAACATGGTAATTGCCTGCTTTAAACTGAGAATTAAGTTATTTTGCGCTTTGAATCACATCGTATTCGTATTGATTTAAGCATATTGATTGGATAGTGTTCAGGCTGTATTTGCATTTTGTATGCTGAATGTTTACTTACATGTATGTAAGGCTTAGTTAGAGAAATAAAGTACGAACATTTAAAAAACTCAAAATTGAATTCCTTTCAAACTAAATTTTTGATACTTTTTTTCTTACGGCTTTGAAAGTGAAAGTTTGTTTACTGGAGCAATATTTGAAGAGAAAGTATCAATAGTTGTTAAGAATACATCAGTCTAAAAATTGAATAGAAGTTCAAATTGAGCAAAGGGTCATTTCAATGATGGTACAAATAAACCTCTACTCCTCATACCTATCCCACATGGGGTACACGGAAAGAAATAATTACCCAACATTTTATTAAAAAAAAACTCAACGTTAAGTTCTGTAAAGTGAGTGTCAAGTTACAGTTGGGTGAATTAAAAAAAATGATGTACGTTGAATTTACGTATCTAGTCAGTAATAACAGATATCTCATTTTTTTCTGTTTAATATTTATTAAACTTTTAAATATTTTAATTGGGCGGTTTGCTTTCGTCCCGAACTACATTTTCGTAATTTTTAGAACTACTATATCGAGCGTCTTAAGAATAACTTACAACGCTCGTTTTTGCAGTATAATGCATCGCATATTAAGGCATCGTTTCGTTAAATATTTGATTACTTTACTCTAGAGAAACCTCGTGCTTGACATAAGGTCCAGGATAAATATAGACATAATGAATGTATCGAAAATAAGTTATTCACGAATATTTGCGTTGTACGCGAATATTTGTGATGATTTTAATGTGTCCGTCATAGCATACGGTGCGTTTGACTATCATCTTACGTTTGTTTACTTTTTTGCACGGTTAAAATTTTTTGTTTTCAAAATGACACGCATTGAAAAAGTCGTGAAAATTAAGGTTTTGGACACATGGCTACTTGAAAAGGGTGTAACTATGCGACAATTGGAGAAGCGCTTTGGAAACATCAATTTATTAATTTGACAAATCTGTGACTGACAGAATGCAACAGACAAACTTGCTAGTCTGTTCCCATCATAAGTTCTAGACAAAATCGTCAAAAGGTCGAAAGTAACAATTGTAAACAATTAAAACGTAAATTTCCTGGAAATGCCAGGTTGCTAATATCCACTACCGACGAGAAGTTAATAACTCCCTGTATCTTTTTCTGGTGCTATTTTGTTTGTGGGAGCAAGCAGATCCCAGAAAAATACGCTAGAAGTCATTGTTTACAAATGTTACTTTCGACCTTTTGACTATTTTGTCTAGAATTGAGAGTCAGCCAAACGCTCGCCACAGAAGCGTAGGAAGCCCTCAAGAAGGTTAAGAAGAGAACCTTTCAAAGTAAATGCTCTTCAAGATTTGTATAAAAGCTTGGCAAAAAAGCCAAATGTCGCTGCAGAAGCTCGCAATATGTTGTTAAAAATTGAAATTTACATCATACCATATAATATTTGGATACGACTTAGAGTTATGTGAATCAATCAATCAAAGGTATGACAGTTTGGCCTGGATCCATTTGGTTAATAAGAAATTTTCCTAATCTTCCATAAAGGTCCTCGAAATTTTCGTTGATTCCATTGAATTTGTTGGATATTTCAAACATTCCAACCACTAATGCTCTAACCTGACTTCTTCCAACTGAGCAAGCCCTCAGAATTCCATCACACTCGTTCTGACTACACGACACTAACTGCCAAACACATGCTCACCACCGCCGTTGAAGTTAATGGATCCTAGCAGTGAAGAGAGAAAGAGCCGACCAGCTCCAGCACTCATTTAAGGAGGAAATACGATTTTTTTTTTTACTTTTCCATTCTTCGTCTACACATTTGCTATTCCCTTGATTGAAATTGATTATCTGAAAAGTGAATCACTTATAGCAAATTGTACTTGGAGCACGATCATTATCATTATCATTACCAGCTTATTGTAGCTGACATGAAGGTCTACTTGAACCACATATCCGATACATTGCCCAGTGAAATTACACTGAAACTTTGGAACCAAGACGGAAAGCAAATAATTTCATCTCTCGAAGGTATCATCCTGTTCGAAGATAAATTTGAAATCACTATTCACGCACTGGATAAATTCACTGAAAGCAATCATTCATCCTTCAATCTCTTCACAACAGAGCAATCACCAATCGATTCCACGGACGCAAACCACGCACCGAATTCAAGTTTTCACTTTTCTTGCTGTAAGTTGGGATGGAGGAAAAACGCGCCCATCACGACAAGGCCAGGAGGATTAAAGAAACATTCGCGACGCCTAGGGTCAAGTTCTCTACTCCGACTGAGGAAAATTCTGTCAATGGAAGAGACTTTTATGTAATCGGATTTTCCTCCTGGCGAGCATGGTCGGAGAGAAAGAGAACCAAGAGTTCCTGGAACTCACCCCCGAACTGGCACCCACAATCCTAGCATAGTGGAGAGGAAACTCACCGTTACTCCTGGAAATGTCTCTCCATGTGTTGCATCGGCAAGAGGTAAACAAATGTGGACGCATGGTTAATTTCTAGGAAGGGGAAACGTTTTCCGGTGAAATCTCAGTGCCGCGTCACATTTACTTACCCCACTACCCAGGCTATTTGATTTGTATAATACAGTACACCCCCCGATAAATTGGTATTCAAGAACGCAATTCGGCAGATGTTTCATTGAAATTCATTGAAAATGATAGGAATCATAACCGAAATTAGTCACAACCAGAGAGAAATAGTAAAAGAGGTGAAGTTAGTTAGCGAAACAGTTGGAACGGCAATATAGCAACAGCTTCTGAAGGCTGAACTTCAAATGACTCATTGTAATATCAACAAATTTTCCATGGGATATGCTCCCAGCGATTGCAATACTTCCGTTCACCAGGTGAGTAATAGTCGAAATTTGTTTATTTTGCCCAATAGATGACCAGTTTAACCGTTCGATAAGGTTTTTTTTGGCTTGACATTTGTTATTCGGATCTTTCTTGCGTTGATTTTTATTGATATGACGATATTTTGATATTTCTGGGGACGATCGGATGGAACTTATAAATAAAGATTGAGAGGATTCCTCAAAAATCCAGTAGTGGTCGAACGCAGATTTGTTAACGCCAGATTGTCTTTGAAGGAGAAAAATCTAGGGGTGTTCCTATGGGAAGGACAGAAGTACACAAGGTTACTACAGTATTTCCATCGTTACCCTACTGTCGACAGCGACAGCTCTTAGAAATTGTCTGCCTTTCGTCTCGTATTTGTTTACATTCTGTTTTTTACATGTTAAATGATCACATGTCTTCTGAGGTAATTTTTAATTCTTAATGATTTTTTTTTGTTACATACGCAAGCATAACATAACGCAAACGTTACATACGCATACGCAAATAACGAATCTGTGTCTTAGATTATGTACACTGAAAGACAAAATAAAGTGCCCACCTCATCATTTTTTGAATTTCCGTCATTTATTTGGTTCAAATTAAAGTAAACACACTGTAGTCTTTTTTTATATATTATTTTTCATATTATTTTCAAGTTTCACTTATGGAATAGTAATAAAACAAAGAGTTCGACTTGAAGAAAAAAAATCAATTCGTGTTGAAAAAAAACAGTGACAAAAAAAAACTGCCCACTTCATTTTGGCTCCCGGGAAGATAAATTTAAGTAAAAGAAAAGCATTTTAATAATTTAAATGTCTTCCTTTGGCCTTCGGGACTAGCTGCAGGCGCTTTGGCATGCTCTCCACCAGGTTCCTTAGGTGCTGTGGATCAAGCTCTTCCCAGGCGTGCTTCAGGGCTTCAAAATCGTTGAATTTATTGGTAACACCAGTTTTGTCAACCCTGGAATCGAGAATCGCCCAAAAATTCTCGATGGGATTGAGGTCCGGGCTTTGTAGAGGCCATTCCAGCGGTTTGATCCGACAAGACCGGAAGAAAGACTTGGTCTTCTTGGCGGTATGCTTCGGGTCGTTGTCCTGCTGGAATACGAACTTCTCTTCAAGGCCCGTCTGGATCAGCGAAACCTCCAGATTTTCTCACAGGATGTTGATGTAGGAATCTGCCGTCATTATCCTGTCGGTTTTTACGAGGCTACCCACTCCACTCCACGAAAAACACCCCTAGACCATCACATTTCCTCCTCCATGCTTCACCGTGCCTTGGATGTGGCACTCCTGAAGCTGCGCCTTGCTGAGAAATGGGCGCTTCCTGGCAACTTTGTTAATCAGCCCCTGTGCTACAAGACGGCGACGAAGAGTTCGACCAGAAACTGATAGCTGATGGAACAGCGACAAACAGTTCGACCAGAAACTGATAGCTAAAGGGTTTCCTGGATCTCACGGACAGTTACTTTTGGGTTTTCCTTGATTTCGCGCATGATCTTGGTGTCCGTTCGTGTATCCGTTTTGCGCTTCCTGCCTGGCGATCCACCACTGATCCGAACGTTTTTTGTTTCAGTAGAATTTTCCAGACCGCTGCCTACCCAAGTAACACCAGAAACATCTTCTTTGACAAGAATATAAGAAGTTTGTTGTAAAAAAGTCGTGAGGATGAAATACCAAACATGTCTGGTCTTGAAAAAGTTTTCAGGATGTTTGTCATCTTACCACTACGAACTATTTTTACTCACTTTTGAGTATCCATACTTTTGACTGATTTGAGTCAAACGTACTTTATTTTGGATTGTTTGGAAATAGCGTGTATGCTAGATGTTTGTAAATATGTTGATAGGTTGCATTCAAGATGAATTTTAAACATGTTTTTAACATCCTCATGCAATAGTGAAATCATTCCGAATAGATTGTGAATCCAATACAGTGACGGCTGAAAATATGTTTATTTGAAATACTGGAATAAAATAAAACTAAATGTAAGATTGTGATGCCACTCACTGATTCAAATAGAAGCCAAATTGGGCATAGGGGTTTATTCAAATGTAGCATAAAGCAACAGTTTGGGAGAATGTTTAGTATTATTTATAAATTGTTACGTTTAATTTGTGGGGGAGTCTTTTGAGATGTAGCTACGCACATCATAATAGAAAAATTGTGTTTGTATTTTCATTCATACTGACATTTCTCGGTTCAATTTTACAACAAAAAACGCAGAAAATAAAAAACGAAGATTTGAAAATCAAATGTGTTACTAATGTTTTTACCCGTACTGTAGACTTGTACTGTAGGACTGTAGACTTGGTAAATCGCCATGTTGGTTTTTGTGAATTCCATAAAGAAATCTCACTAAAATTCAATAATTTATTCGGGGTACCTTCTACGTGTTTTAATCCAATCGATGGCGCATGAAATTCGGGAAGGTAAAACGGAAAGTTGCACTGCTAACCTTGAGCCGCATATACAATTTTGATACAACTTCCATGCGCAAAGCGTTTTTTATTTCTCATTTGTAAAAGTAATAAACAATCATCTTTAACGCGTAAAATACTATTAGCTACGATATCGTTGCGCCATTAAAAAATCTTGTTTATATTTTTTTTACTTTGTTCATACCGTGCTTGCTTCGACAAAACATATCATTATGTTATAAGCATGCTGTTGGAAGCATCCATAGAACATAATATTTGTCTTATGGATGTTCTACAAAACATCTGGTATGACCTAAAAGATGTTAAAAAATGCCACATTTATTGCGCTTTTTCGGTTATATGCGTGTATGAAATTAAGTTATTGACGTTAGAAAAAAAACATAAGCTTGGTCTAAAACGTGTATTATTAACATGAATATGACAAGTGGTGTTACTTGGTTAGCTAATACTGTACTTCCTGGCGACAGCCCGGTGCGATGAACCACCAGTTTTAGGATACACAAGGGAATTTCTTTCGAAATCACTACGTTTTCCATTTTTTTTCAACTGAATCAAACGCGATCACGTGTACAAATGCACCAGGTCAACATTAAGCTCCCCTTAACGGCTAAACGAACTACGGAGGTGGATGCTAGTAAAACCCCAATTATGGCAACTGGCTGCGAAAAGAATAATGAGTGGTACCGTTGTATTAGGGCTGGCTCCTGTGTCGTCTCCCTCAGTACTGCCGGGTGACACCGAGCAGGAAATTGCGAGGTTCCCGCGGCACAGGTTGTCTCCGGCCCACTTAAACCTTGGCAGGCCAACAGTACGTTCCATTCTCCACCGCCCAACCTCGCCAGTCGGGCGGGAGTAGTCTCAGATGACCCTATACCTGTCTTACGCTGATCCGGCTCTGAACACGGTTCCCCATGAAGAGCCTTGTCAACCCTCGCATGGCCTCGCTGCTCGCCTTCAAGCTTGCATAGACAACCATGGGATCACAATAATACTCCACGTGGGTTTGGATAGCGGCTGGAGGGGGACCCAACAAAATTGAGGAAACCAAGAAAACCCAGGAAAATGCAAAAAAAAATGGACTCCCATGTAAAAAAAGGTGGCCTAGTGAGGTCCCCACCGTGAAAAACGGTGGGATCTGGCGCGAGCGACACGTGCGGAAGTGCTACGGCATCGGAAGCAGGTGTCACCAAGCTAGGCGTGGCCATGGATGGGCCAGGACTCATCCGGGACATGGATAGGATGCGAGAAACCCCTCCTAAAGTGTTAGAGGTGTCCGAGCAGTTGGACACGATCATTGACTTTTGAAGTAGGACTCAACTAATATCGAATTTGTTTTTGAACCTAGGTTGGAACCTAGCTTGGAAAAGTTCTGGGCGATTATGAACGGAAAGCTCCGGAAAACAGGGAAGGTCTTCAAATACGACAAGGATTTGAAGAAATAGTGGATGAAAGTGTGTAAGAAAGACGGCGCAAGTGTTGCACAGGATTTGATGGGTAGCTTTAAGACCAAGTTGTGAGAATTTAGCCTTGGAGAGGAGGTTGAATAAACCAACTTTGCAAAAACATACTTAATATGTGTTTATTTATTCCCTGAGAGTTCCCTGAGGCTTCAAAAAACATAGGTCACATAGAAAAGTATACTTCACCGTATGCAATGGTTCAAAGCAATGTCAAAATTTATAAAAATTCTCAAGAATTTCTGTTGCGATTTTTTTTTTATTCAAACGGGAGATGATAGTAAGAGTCTTAAGCTATGTTCATGATTGAATTTTCACTTGCTGCAATTACGTTTTCCACACGCTTTTGGAACGTACGGCAGGTCCTAATAATGTAGCCTGGATACATTTCTCTCAAAGTACGGGTTAATGTTTGTCTGATGCTTGCTGTACTCGGGCTGCGTTTAGAACAGACCCTGCCTTCATGACACCCTGCCTTCATGACACCCCTGCCTTCATGACACGCCATATTGAATTACCCAGCGGATTAATAATAAATATGATTCAATTTCACTTACCTTTTTTTCTTTGGTTACACTGTAACCGGCCAGTACCCATTAATGGGTAAATATGTACCCGTTTTTCGATAGTATATGAAACTGTCAAAAAATAGGTACTTTTAAAATCAAAATAATGCATACCAAAGACCAATTTTTTATTTTTAATGAGAGATCAAAAGATGGGTATTTTTCTACCCATTAATGGGTTAAAAATATCTTAGCATTTTCCTGGCTCGCTTTGTTTATTTGAAAGTGCGTGCTTCTAAAAATAGAAAAACTTCGCGGAATCCATTCCACGAAAACGCGAAGAATATGGAAGAACTGAAGGTGAAACTGGATAGCGAAAACTTCCAAAAACTAAGAGGTACGTTAATTATTTAATATTATAATATAAAATGCTTCAATTTCATCAGTAGAATCGTACTTCCGAGTATGTGTCTCTTCCGGGGCGTAAAATCCAAGCTTTCATCAAGTTGACGTCAAAATCATTTAAATCCTTTCAGATATATTCCACGGATATCCTCTCTGGAGGATAACGATGTGATGACCACTTGAACGTCGCCGGAATATTTGCCGGTGTGAAAACACCCGAACGAAACTTAACATACCTGATAGGTAAAAGGTCTGCGGCTAAAGGGTTGTCAAAATACAAATACACATTCAGTTATTGTGATCTATTATAATTATTATTATAATTATTTTTGGGAAGTAGTTGTAAAATTTGTAGGTTTTTTGGGGTGGTGTATGTTTATTCTAATGCTCATTATTCAATATCACAATTAAAAACAAATAACGAAAAATGAGTATTTCATACCCACTTCGCAAATAACAAACATTTCGAAAAATGGGTATTTCATACCCATTTCCCAAATAACAAACATTTTGAAAAATGGGTAAAAAATACCCGGTAGCCTGACGTACAGGCTCTTTACCAATTAATGGGTAAAATCGTTTTAAAGGGTGTCCACGATGAAATTGCCACACACAAAATTGATTCGCAAATTTCGAGTTTTCATCCGATTGCCATCAAATTTTCAGGGATTGAGAAATAACTATTAAATAACTATTATCATTTTACCATTTTACTCGTATTTTATTTACAGTCCATACGCAAATGCCCGCACCTTGGCCTTAACCCCGGCCATAAGATTCTGCACAACCTGTGAATCAACCGTTTTTTGCATGTAAACCCATACTTTCTTCAGTTCCTCGACTGTCTTCACTACCTTAGGTCGTTTAAGAAGGTGCTGCTTCATAATCGCCCAGTACTTCTCGATGGGGCGGAGCTCCGGAGTGTTGGGAGGGTTGAACATTTTCGGCACGAAATTGACCTTATTGTCCGCATACCACTTCAGCACGTCCTTGGAGTAGTGGCATGAGGCCAAATCCGGCCAGAAGATTGTTGGGACGTTGTGGGCCTTCAGGAGAGGAAGCAGCCGCTTCTGGAGGCACTCTTTTATGTACACCTGTCCGTTCATCGTGTCCTGGGTCACGAAAGGTGCACTCCGCTTCCCGCACGTGCAGATGGCTTGCCAAACCAGGAATTTCTTCGCAAATTTGTACATCTTCTGAGTGCGGACATGCTCCGGAACGCTGAACTTATCCTTGGCCGTGAAAAACAGGTTGCCGGGGATCTGTTTGAAGTCGGCCTTCTCATATGTTTCGTCGTCCATGATGCAGCATTCAACTTTCGTCAGCATGTTGAGGTACAACTTCCTGGCACGGGTTTTGGCGGACTTGTTCTGCTTCTCGTCGCGATTAGGGGCCTTTTGTACCTTGAACGTTCGAAGCCCAGCCTTAGTTTTGGCCTTCTGGACAAAACTTCGGCTTAGGTGCAGCTTCTTAGCCACATCCCGAACGGAGGCGTTCGGATTTCGGTTGAAGGCCCCAACTACGCGGTTGTGATTTTTGGTGTTGTACGGAATACTTTTTCCTTCACTTCTGGGCTTCCGATCGGTGGTCAACCGTTCCTCGAACCGCTTAATCACTCGCGACACCGTGGAATTCGCGATTCCCAACGTTTTAGCGATGGAACGATGCGAGAGATCCTTGTTCTCGTGATGAATGCGCAAGATTTTATCACGCACGAGCTGTTCTTTCGACTCCATTTCCGCGAGTTTTGATCACAGGACTTTAAATGTAAATAATGCATTATGAACTAAATCCACCCAAATTTTCAGTAAATTCTACCCAACGGTTAAAAAGTTAGAGCAATTTCATAGTGTGGCAATTTCATCGTGGACACCCTTTACCAAAAAGGAGTAACCCATAAGCGAAAGGGGTTTCTAAGGGCTGGGCCCAAGGGGCCCCGGGGGACACAAGGGAAAAAAAAAAGAAAGGAAAAAAGAAAAAAAGGCGCAAATAATGGAGAAACAAAAAAAATGAGACCCAGGGGGATAGTTTGTGAATACACTCAGCGAAATAAACTTTCGATATTCATAAGATTGCATTATGATTATTTGCTACAAGAAATCGTTATGAATTTCATCAATTTACCTTATGAAATATAATGATGTTGAAAAAATAAAAAAATGGAGCAACCTGGATTCGAACCTTGAACGTTCAGGTTATGGGTCCAGTGACTTGACCACTAGTATATATCAACACTTGTAAACAGGAAAGCTTAAAGGCGAACAATAACAACGTCGTGTAAAACAAAATCCATTCATAAGTCAATCTTATGAAATTTAAAGCATCGTTCATAAGTTGAATCTTATGAAATTCTTAAGATTATTTGGCTGAGTGTTTGGCTTCGTTCCAACTAACTAGTGATGGCATGGAAATTTAATAATTTCAGCTTACCTTCGACGAAGATTATGACACTTTCGTTTGCCGAATCTGCATTCAGGAAGTAACAAAGTTTTTCCTCTACAAAGAACAGTGTCTGGCAAATGATTCAATTCTTCGTGGACGACAGAAGCCAACTAACATGAACATTTATGGTGACGAACAGAATAATGATTCGGCCGAAGCGTTACTCAACGAGGAAGATGACGAACTTTCTGAAGACTTTGAACCAATCGATTCTGACGAATTCGACATCCCAGACGAGGAAGACTATGGAAATCTATCAGACAATGCTATTTCCTGTGAACCGCGTGATTCAGTGCTAGCTACTCGCCTTGCACTAGAACCATGGAAACTTAAACCATTGCCAAAACAGCGAGCTCGTCGTGAGAATGTACAAGACTATTACTACGGAGGTTACCGATACACCTGTGCCACTTCCCGTGCTAACGGCAAAGTCCACTGGAGATGTATGTACAAATCGAAGCTCAAATGCCGTGCTGCCATTCTAGTCTCACCTAACGGAGCCGTAACCTGTGGTCCACATCGCCATAACCACCAGCCGGATCGAAAACCGATAACTCACGCCATGGACGGAACCATCCTGGACGTTCATACCGGGCAACAGGTAACCTATAAATTGATCACAAGTCACCGGAGCAAAATTCACCCAACGCAAGTGGTTTGCAATGGGTACAAGTACCGCTACGCAAGATCCACTCAGAAGCAGACGACCTACTGGCGATGTATGAAGCATAATGGGAAAGAGAACTGCAAAGCTATTCTCTCATTTCGAATGGATTTCTCGAGCTGCTCGTCCAATGGTCATCCGCACAACCACCCGGCCCAGTATGATATGAATCGGCCTCTTCCGGTCTTTATGCTAGATGAGCCTCAATTTTCCGAACCAGCGGTCAGTGTCAACAATGGGAACAAGGATGGGGTTGGTAAAACAGAGGGCGGAAAAGGGGCCAAGAAGAATGTGATGATTCACAAGGGCTACGAGTACGGGTTTCCACGGACCGATCGGCAGTACTCGAAGTGGGCCTGCTTCAAGAAGAGCCTGTTCAATTGCCCGGCCAACGTGTTCACCAATTTCGCCGGGAAGGTTATCAGAGAGAGCGAATGGGCGCATAATCATAGACCGAATGTGAGTATTTGATGTTTGCTCTTTTGAATGAATTGAAAGGATAAAATGCGAAATGTAAAGTTGACGAACATACTAACGTTTTTATCTATTTTCTGCGATTGTCATAGGACGACTATACCAAGGACACCGTGCTCGATGGGTACATGACGGATTCCAAAACAAAGGAACAAATCTACTACAAGTTGATCCCGGGCAAGCGCGGTCAGCGGTTCGTCCTGTACAAGGGCTACCGCTACTCGTCGGATCGGTTCATGAGCGACGGCCGCATCGCTTGGAAGTGCACCAAGTGCAAGGTGTTCATCATCATCGCCGGTCGGTTTGGGTCGTTTGAAGATCGGGGTGGAGAACACGAGCATCCCGCCATGGAGGAAGACGACGAACAGCTGGACATGGGATCGTGTTTGCAGGAACTGCCAATGGATGGGGAAGAGCAGGACGTAGGCGTGGAAGAGGAAGTTGAGTTTGCTGTGAAGAAGGAGCTGGATGATGATAGCATGCAGCAGGAATTTGGCGAAGAGGACGAGGAAGAGGATGAGGAAATGGTGGACGGCGATCAGGACGAGTTTGCCAGCGATGAGGAACAGTTGATCATTCCGTAGAGGGTAAGGGTGCTCAGGTAAGTACCGTAACTTGCATTAAATCAGTCATTAGAAAAGTAAGGCGTGAAATTTTAAACCAAATTTGCTACTTATAAAGTATTTGTTTGAATTGTGACTTCTGATAAAAAGTTAGTAATTGTAAATATTTGTGGAATGTGTTGAAAGCATCGGTGTTGTTATTGTTTATCACATCCCGAGGGGAATGTCATCACCTAAGGAAACGCGCCTTTGTGCAGATGTTTGCAATCAGATAGAGTTATATTTGTATATTTTTTTTTAAAGACCAGCATAATTTTATTGGAAAAAGAAAAGTATCCCCGTAAACTTGGCTGTGTAGGTACTCAGGTATTTGATATTGGGTCTGAAGTGAAATCTACATTGATGTACCATCAGACCTCCGGTGTTTAAGTTTAAACTTCATTTGCTGTGGTCATTTTTCAAATTTTAATCTTCTCAAGAGCTCTGTGGGTTATTTTTTTCCTGCTCCTTTCAAGCTATAATTGAGTTAACAACTTTATTCGTTCATAGTAATAGGAACGTGAGCGGAAGTTTTTTTTAGTGGTGGTATCTTGGACTATTTTGTCACCAAATGGTTGCTTTGAATATTTATATTCATAGAACGGGTCAGAGTAAAAACCCGTCTCTAAATGATTACGAAAATTTTTAATAATTCATGGACTGAAAATGTGTGAACCCTGTGCTAATTTTCATTGAATGAAATGTGTTTTGTTTTATTTCTTGAATAAAGGCAATTATAATCAATTGCCATTTAGTTAGATTCAGATGTTATAGACCATAAATAACGAAAGTTGTCTTTTGTAACAAATTTATTGGTGTGTAATCTCGTTACCGCGTCAGCGCCATATTTGAAGCACTCCTTAGGATGAAACATTCTTGTATTTTTATCACATTGAGTGTACCTAATGTGGAATCGCTTCGAATGTGCCGACGGTATCAACAAATAAAACAAAAAAGAGGTCGAGCGTTGTTTTGGCAATTACATTTACGCATCCGAAAATGAACTAAATCCTGAGTTATTTTCGCTGTTGTACATTCTGTTTGTCTATGAATCTATGCTGTTCTTGTACAATTACTGTTTCTTCTCTACTACAAATGGTGCAAAAGTGCGTTTGTATAATTTTATATCCTATGTGTTAAATTTGATCAAAAATTGTTACGCTCTACCTCTTTTCAACCGCCTTGTTTTACATTTTCCAACTTCTAAAATAATAGTACTCAACATCGAAACCAGCTCCACATCAACAAACACAAAGAATCTACTCTAGCGCTGAATTAATCGTTAAACCTATAGAAAACGAAGAATCATATTCCCCTTCTGTTTACGAAAGCACCTGTTCTGTGAACTTGAATCCCTAGAGGAACAGCTTGTTAACTTACACACTCCACACTACTTAATAACTATACCACTGGAAATTGTTCTAGCTTGGTTCGACATCCACCATTCGAGTGATATTCCAACTGTGCCGGCACCAACCTTTATACAGCTTCTAATTCGCAATCACACGTGTATTCTCGATCATATTTCGAGTTTTCTTTTCCCCTGAAACACTGGGAACAGACTTTATGGAAGAACATAGGAAAGTGATTCAATACGCAAAAGTTAGGAACTGCGTAAAGAGCGGTGCCTGCACGGGTTCAAGCACCATAAGTTGATCAACGCCTAGTTATGGACAGTTTGAAGTTAACACAGCAGTGTCGAGAAGTAGTTATCTGCCAAATGAAGCGAGGCCTAATATACACGCAAGTAGAAAAATCAATTTTATCTAACAATATTTATTCAACATCAAACTGACCATGAATAGGCACTTTTCAACTTATGGAGCTTGGACGGAACCATCCAAAGACTTTACTTGGCTTTCTTTTCTTCGACCGGAGCGGCAACTTGCTTTTCGTGATTTGGTCCTCTCAGGTAGTTGTACTCCAAACACCTGCCTCCCTGGATGCTCTGGGCGGTAAAGTTGGTGATGTGGCAACCGAACAGGAGCAAATTTCTCGGCTGCACCTTCCAGGCGAAGCGCATGAAGACTAGCGAGTAGAGACAGAGGGCTGTATGGAAGAAAGACGTTTATTTTTTAAATATAAATAATATTGTTTGAAATCAACGGCAGAATAATGGCCACTATTCTTGTAAATGTGAATATAGAGAATAGGGTTTAGCGCTACTTCTTCGTCAAACAACTGCCGTTGGATATGAGCGTCGAGTGTAATCACTTTGACTATTTCAATTCCGATCGATCGTATCCTCTTAAAGAGAGCTTTTGAGTTGAGATTCTCCAAATATCTTAACCCACGCTCAGTAGCTCCTCATAAGAGGATTACGTTATTGATATGAGATTCGAAGAAAATTCAAAGATACCATGGCTTCTAAGCCATTTTTGAGGCCTCAGATAGCTCAGTTGGTAAAAACGTAGTTTACCATATCGGAAGCAGTGGGTTTTGCTCGACTTCCCTACCCTTGTCATCGCAGTCGAGCCCCTCATGCCCACGTCCAACAGCCGTCCCGGCCCTGCGTTTGAGTTGGGAGACGGGATCTTCCGAACTTCTACTACAGGCAAGTACGCTGTGGTTTCGGACATTTAGTTGCCTGATTTGTTCGTCGTTTTCAGTTCATCTCCTTGTCAGCTTCGATCAATGTTTGCAGGCGGGATACCGGGACGCACAGTCTCGAGGAAGCCCCTATTCCGCTCAACGCAATCCAGCCCATCCTGCCAGCGACCAGCAGCCGTCCCGGCCCTGCGGTTGAGTTGGGAGACGGGGTCTTCCGGATTCCGAGTAACGGCAAGTACTGTCAACCAACGGACACTTCCCGCCCTGATGGTATTTCATTTCCCAGTGCTACTACCCTTCAACTGCGGAATTCGGATATTGTCATCCACTACCAGAATGTTGGTGGAATAAACCATGGATGATTATCGGTTACCGATCATGGATCATTGCTATGACATTATAGTCTTGACTGAGACATGGTTAGATTCTCGGACTGCTTCAAGTTATGTTTTTGGAGAGGGTTACGAAGTATTCCGCTGCGATCGAAACATAAACAATACCAGGAAATCGACCGGCGGTGGCGTTCTCGTTGCAGTTTCAGACGATTCTTGGATCTCCGCGGAACAATTTTGGGTAGCAATTCAGCTTGGAGGCCGTCAACTATTTCTCTGTGCGGTGTACGTTCCACCGGATCGAACTCGAGACTTGGAATCAAATGATGCACATTGCCGCTACGGATAGGGCTACCCTCAATGATGAAGTGATTATTTTGGGAGACTTCAACCTAGCGGACATTGCATGGACACCAGCTCACAGCGGCTTCATCCGTCCAGACCATGAGCGCTCTTCTTTTCATGCAGGGACAATTCAGCTTCTGGACAGCTACATTACCGCAATTCTATCCCAAGTTAATGACGTGTTGAATGAAAACAATTGTTCTCTAAATCTCTGCTTTGTGAGTGGCCGAGATACCGCTCCTGTCATCTCTTCGCCCAGTGTGCCTCTAGTTAACCACTCTTCTCTTATAGTTGCTGTCGAGGATTTTGTTGCTCGAAACTTCGTTGACACTCATGTTACTGTGTCATATGACTTCCGTAGAACTGACTATCGTAGTATTGGTGAGGTACTGTCTATTTGGATTGGCAGAGCATTCCAACCGACGTTAATGAACCGACGCTAGGAAGCGAAAAAAACAAAACAAAGAACTCTACAACCGAAACAGAATTTTCAACCAGTAATGATCGCAGCAACACAAATCATACCAATAATTACAGCTTTAACTACTACAGCAACAATCACAATATCAACCAACTTCTCCCTGATAGCGAGCTTCTAGCAGCAGCGAAAGATCGGTTCTCTAGACCACCGATTCAATGTCAACGAGGCGAAATCATAAACAGGTACCCGACGAATGATGTTTTTTCACGTCCCGAACCAGCGCGCTCGCCCCACTGGATGGCTTCGGGGAGGCCGCCGATTCAATTTCAACGAGGTGAAATTTTAAACCCGTACCCGCCGTGCGGTGTATTTTCACGTCCCGACGCAGCGCGTTCACCAAACTGGATGGATCCGGGGAGCTCCTCAGCTTCATCGTGCGCAACATGTGCCAACAGGCCTTCGAGTTTTCCACGGAATTGACGAACCCTTCGGAGGAAGAAGAAGATCTCGCAGAATCTACCTTTTTTGAGGACCTGACGACCTCTCTACAGCAAGGAGAGGTAAATAATTTTAGTTATACAAATTTGAATGACACCATCCAACAAACTACTTCACCTCAAACACAGATAGGAACAGATTTTTTGGTATATTGTCAAAATTTCAATCGAATGAGAAGTCCGGCTAAGATGAAAGAAATTCAAATTTTGTGTTGTTCCTACCCAATAATTTTGGCAAATGAAACCAATTGGGATAATAGTGTACGAAGTGAAGAAGTTTTTGGAAGCAGATATAATGTTTATAGCGATGACAAAAATTTTCAAATGTCTGAAAAAAAGTCAGGAGGGGATGTTCTTATTGCCGTCTCGGTCAATTTGAACTCCGAAAGTATCACTACGTTGAAATGTAAAGAATTTGAACATGTATGGGTAAAGGTGCACATCGCAGGTGAAACATACGTATTTTCATCTGTGTATTTCCCTCCAAACAATGCTCGTAAAGACGTGTATGAATTTTTTTGAATATTGCTGAAGAAATCTTGTCCAACCTTGCCCCAGAAGTAAAACTTCACATATATGGAGACTTTAATCAGCGTACTATTGACTTTGTTCCAGACATTGAAAATGAAAGCATCTTGCTTCCAATCGTTGCAGAAAGTGAAACACTACAATTTATTTTTGACAAAAGTGCAAGTTTAGGACTCAATCAAATTAATCATGTTAGAAATCGCCAAAATTGCTATTTAGATTTCCTTTTAACAAATATTCATGAAGACTTCTGAGTGACCGAATCAGTTACTCCATTATGGAAAAATGAAGCGTTTCACACAGCTATTGAGTTATCTATATTTGTACTTGAGAACAAAAGACCCGACAACTGCGAGTAGGAAGAGATCTTCCAATACCACTCGGCAAATTATGAATAAATAAAGCATAGGCTAAGCAGAATAGATTAGCAAACGATTTTCAGAAACGAGGAAAATATCGAAACGTCAGTAGATGTCTTTTATAAATTACTATTTGAAATTATATTAGGTGCGCAACTAAGTTCTCGCTGTTTTTTTGGTGAAAAAGGAACTTTATTCTGAAAACAAAGGTTACAAACGAATTATTCAAAGTATTGCCCATCACTAGCTACGACTTTTTCCCATCTTTCTGGTAGAACGTGAATACCATTTCGATAGAACTGTTCGTCTTTTGAAGCTATCCAAGAATCAAGCCATTTTGAGATGTCATCATATGAGTGGAATTGCTGACCAGTGAGACCATGTGCCATCGAACAGAACAAGTAATAATCGGACGGTGCAATATCAGGAGAATATGGCGGGTGGCGTAGGACTTCCCATTTGAGCGTTTCCAAGTAGGTTTTCACGGGTTTCGCAACGTGAGGTCGAGCGTTGTCATGCTGAAGAATCACTTTTTCGTGTCTGTGCTCGTATTGTGGCCGTTTTTCGTGCAGTGCTCGGCTCAATCGCATCAATTGAGTTCGATACCGTTCCCCGGTAATGGTTTCGTTTGGTTTCAACAGCTCATAATAAATAACACCAACTTGGTCCCACCAAATACACAACATAACCTTCGCAGCGTGAATATTCGGCCTAGGCGACGATGTTGAAGCATGGCCGGGCAGTCCCCATGAATGTTTCCGTTTTGGGTGACTGTAATGAATCCATTTTTCGTCACCCGTCACAATGCGATGTAGAAAACTCTTCCTTTTTTGCCGCTGGAGCAGTTGTTCACAGACGAAAAAACGACGCTCAACATCTCTTGACTTCAAATCGTAAGGAACCCAAGTTCCTTGCTTTTGAATCATTCTCAACACATGCAATCGCTTAGAAACGGCTTGGCGGGAAACTCCTAATCCTGAACCAAGCTCTTCTTGCGTTTGACACGGATCCTCATCGAGCAATGCCTCCAAAACAGAGTCTTCGAAGTTTTTTGGCCTTCCTTCACGCGGACGATCATCAACACTGAAATCACCGTTTTTGAAGCGACGAAACCAATCACGACACGTTGTTTCACTCAGAGCAGCATCACCGTAAACTTTTTGGAGCTCTCGATGTGCTTCAGCCGCCGTTTTCTTCAAATGAAAGAAGAAAATCAACACTTCCCGCAAATGACGATTATTTGGCACGAAATCAGACATCTTCAAACAACCAAAATATATAACACTAAACCAAAATCACTGATTTGGCAAAGCGATTTGTTTACCATATGTCTGAGCTTGGTTTATGACGCTTGAGATGTACAACATTCGACCAGCACTTACTACTGGCGCCATCTATTGCTAAACAGCGGGAACTTAGTTGCGCACCTAATACATGAACACGTACCTGTGAAAAAAATTAGGCGGCAAAACAATTCAAAGCATCCGGTTTGGTATAACCAAGAAATAAAACAATTGAAAAACTGCAAACAAAAAGCTCACAAAATTTATAAAAAGTATAAGGAGTGTATAGAATATAAGCTATCCACATACATTTGCGTTGTACGCATGTATTTGTGATGGTTTTTTATGCTCTGAACACTGCATGCTGTGCGTTTGACTGTCAGCTTTCTTTTGTTTACTTGTTTGTGCGGTTCAAATTCTGCGTTTTCAAAATGTCGCGTATTGAAAAGGAAGTGAAAATTAAGGTTCTGGACACATGGCTAAGTGAGAAGGGTATTACTATGCGAAAATTGGCGAAGCGGTTTGGAATTCATCATGCGAGTGTTAGAACCATCATTAATAAGTTTGGGGAACACTATTCTTTGGATGAGCTACCAGGAAGAGGCAGAAAACCCGGTTCTTCCAACCCGAAACTGGAGCAGAAAGTGGTATCTCTAATCATGAAGAACAAATCAATGTCAATACGTGATTTGGCCAAAAAAGCAGGAACGAGTGCCGGAATGATCCAGCGTATCAAGAGGCGAAACCACCTGAAGACCTACAAGAAGCAGAAAATCTCGAAACAAAGTGCAGAACAGAAGAAGCGAGCAGCAACAAGGGCCCGGAAATTGTATTCGCGTCTTTTGCAGCGTCCGGATGCATGCGTTTTGATGGACGATGAGACCTATGTAAAGGAGGACTCAAAAACCCTTCCAGGTCCACAATAAAGGGCGATACGGTCAAAATTTGGTCAATATCAACTTGACGTATTTCTTTCAATTTTGCATTTAAAAAACCTGAACACCCCTCATTTTGAAGGTGTGTGTGTGTAGAATGTTGACAGGTCGATTCAAGTGGAGAAATTCGGTCGAAAGATACTGGTATGGCAAGCAATATGTTCCTGTGGTTTGAAGTCAACCATTTTTTACACTACCGGAACTATAAATGCGGAAATCTATCGATCTGAGTGTCTCCAGAAGAAATTGTTGCCTTTATATAAGATGCATAGCACACCTCCACTGTTTTGGCTTTCACTCAGCGAAACAAAAATAGCACCACCATATTTTTTGGAAATATTTCTCAACTGTCCTTGTTTCTCATGGTTTTTTCACCTTTCTATATACAGCAACTGTTCGCTAACTGGATGCTGTTTAACTGGGCTGCTTTTTAACTGGGCGTTCGCTAACTGGGCTATAGCCCAGTTAAAAATCAAATAGACTTCAAAAATCAGCATTTGACATTTTGTTGTCAAAATCAGCAAGGGCAAGGCATATAAGGTTCGTGGAGGAGTGAAAAATTGTTAAATTGGATGAAATTGAGTCGTAATGCCATACAAAACTGAGTCAAACATTTTGCAAAATGGGGTGCTACATCGCAATAACGTATAGAGCATAAAAACATTATTGAATTAATGTACTGTGCAATGAAATATCCCAAACGAAATCTGATCGAAATGTATTTACATTAGAAATGTCAACCCAATTACCGAGCAGCATCCGCTAACTGGGCTCTGCACTTAGCCCAGTTAGCGAACAGGATGCTGTAATAGTTTTTTATTTACAATGTTTTTGACTGATTTTGCTGGTAGTTTTATGGAGCAACAAATTCATAAAAAAAATGTGCGAAATAAAAATAGCACCAACCTGTATTCAAGACACCTTGTTTGTGATATAACAGTTGTTTGTTTTTGTTTGCACAAAGTTCTTTCAGAGTCTAAGTCTTCTTCAAATTGTAGTGATCTTCGTTTTTCTTTTCCTGCAATTTATCGACCATGGGTCAATCAAAGCATCATACGTTCGAGGAGAAGGTAAAAATCAAGGCGTACCTTCCGATCACACACTGCCGTCGGAAACTTCTTGAAAAATTGTGATAAAAGTGGCCGCATAGAGAAACGTGGAAGGAAAAGTAAGCTCACAGCGAAGGATATCCGGAGAATTTGTAGAATCGCAATGAACCAGAAAAGAACAGCATCGCAAATCCGCGCGGAAATGGAGCTTCCGATTATCACACGTTGTGTTTAACAAATTCAGTCGACTAGCGAGAACTTGGAGTGGCGTAAAAGGCTCGGAAAGCCCAACCTCACAGAACGGCATAAGCTGAATCGTTTCAAATTTGCAGAAAAGTACATCGCCTGGAACGATGAATGGAAAAACGTGCTCTTTTCGGATGAAAAGAAAGTTTAACCTTGACGGTCCGGATGGCTAGCAGTCCTACTGGCACGACTTGCGCAAGGACCCGGATGTGAAAATGAGCAGAAACTTTCGTGGTGAAACACTGATGGTTTGGAGGGCCTTTTCCTTTCGAGGAAAGCTTCCGTTGGCGTGGATTTCCACTAAAATTAAGTCCGAAGATTACGTGGAGATGCTCGCGATAAGCTTGATTGAACACGGTGAGTCACTGATGGGTCCAGACTTTGTTTTTCAGCAAGATAATGCGGCCATTCACAACTCAAAACTGACTAAGGCGTGGTTTTCTGACAAAAACATTGAGGTTCTCGACTTGCCAGCTTGTTCTCCGGATCTGAATCCAATCGAGAACCTCTGGTCTATTCTTGCTAGTCGCGTTTACAAAAAGGGCAAGCAATTCGACAACGTAAACATGCTGAAACAACGAGTTCGATTATGTGGATTTTGAAGCGATCTCGAACGCTGCCTCACTTCTTAAAACATCGTTTAAGCCCGGAGCTGATGGTGTTCCGTCCGTTTTTTCTTAAACAGAATAAGGCCTATCTTCTGGATCCACTTCATCAGATATTCCAGCTGTCCCTTTCTAGCGACATATTTCCTTTTTGCTGGAAAACGGCAGACATGTTTCCGGTATTTAAAAAAGGAAGCAAGCGGGACGTGAATAACTACAGGGGAATCACATCGTTAAGCGCCGTATCGAAGCTATTTGAACTGGTCGTAAGGAACTATCTTTTTGCACATTGTAAGCAGTTTTTGAGTGTCGATCAGCACGGGTTTTCAGCTGGGCGTTCCACAACAACAAATCTATCGATGCCTTACGTCATATATCAGTGATAGTATGATTGCTCGATGCCAAACGGACGTGATCTACACAGATTTAATGGCAGTTCTCGACAAGTTGAACCACGATATTGCGATCGCTGAACTTGACAGGCTAGGAGTTGGTGGTAATCTCTTAAGGTGGTTTCGTTCATATTACAGGGGGTCTACTGACACCGCAGGGTAGCCATCTGCGACCATTGATATTCCTTTTCTACTTTAACGACGTACATCTTGTTATCGGAGGACCACGACTGTCGTTTGCCGACGACCTGAAAAGTTTTCTGCGTATCTGCTCAATAGCCAACTGCCGTTTCCTCCATGAACAGATTGATGCCTTTGCTGATTGGTGTACTCTGAATTGAAAGGTGGTCAACCCGGCTAAGTGCTCAGCAATAACCTTTTCACGGCAGAAACAACCAATTGTTTTCAACTACAATCCTCTCGGCACGACCATTGAACAAATGCAGTGCCAAGGTGTTCAGCTAAAATAATAGCAGCAAAAAAATTTACACATAATTCAACAAAACCGATTGTTTATTTCACAATAATAGAGTTATATCCACATTATAAACAGACGATTAAGATGTTAATCCTTCTTTCTGTAAAATTCTCGAACTTCCTGTGGTATACCCGCCATCAGGTTCCGTACGGTGTCCTCAGATACGCGCGCCGTGACGATTCTCCATCTTCTCTTGAAATCATCGGCACCATTTGCTTTCTTCTTAGTTTCCAAGAGTTTCCGCTTAACTAGAGCCCAGTACTTCTCTATTGGGCGAAGTTTTGGACAGTTTGGTGGATTGGCTGTTTTAGGCACGACCTTTTGTACCTTATACCATGCTAGGACGGATTTCGCATAGTGACAAGAGGCCAACACAGAGCTGGAGAGTCATGGCTTCTGATAAATGGTCGCAACCGCTTTTGCAGATATTCTTTCTCGTACACATCCTTATTGATAGTGCCGGTACAGATGAAGCTTTTAGATTTTCGACCACAACTACATATGGCCTGCCAAATAAAATACTTCTTCGAAAATTCGGACACCTTCTTTGTCCGTAAATGCTCGGCAACGACGTTCCTTTGCATTTCGGTATAAAAAGCCAGACCCGGAAGCGTTTTAAAGTCTTTAAGTACGTATGTTTCGTCCATTATGATACAAGAAAATATTTACAAAAAAATGGTGTAAAGCTCCTTAGCACGACTTTTAACGTAGGACTACGTTTCTCTTTTCTATACCGGGTGTCATTTCAAAATTTTGAGAAATGAGAGCGTTACCCTAAAGTGGAAGGTTTTTGAACGCTAATAACTCTCGTTCAACTGAACACAATGAATTCATTCATAGACTATTTGATCAGAAAAACTTACAATTTTTTTACATTGAAATTAGAATTAAGTGATTTTAGTATAAGCAGTTCAATTTTTTACTTAAAAATGGCATACTTTTGCTCCCATACAAATCTCCGTATGGACAGGTAGAAAATATGTTTTTCCCTATCCGGGTCCTCAAAAACGGGTAACAAACGGTTCAAATTGTCTTCTTCTTTTTATTTCATTTAGTTTCATTCCATAATGAAATCAGAACTAGCCACAACCCTCAGCTGCAAAATTATTTGCTTTGTTGCCCTTGTCTGGTTTTATAACTGAGGCCCGTCCCTTCCTTAGAATTTTGCTTCGTACTGTATTTTCGTGCCTCTCTTCATTCATGGCTATGCTATCAACGCTAGTATATAACACGCGAGATGAACCGAAATGATTTCAGTTTTCGACACGAGCTCTCAGCTGGTGGTTCAGGCTGCGCTTTGTCCACCCGCCACAGTCCGCCCGATAATGGTATGGGAGACAGAGTTATGCAAGACCGGCTAATCGGACAGTTAACGGTTTCCATGTTTACCCAATACAATGATAAAATTTCGGGCCACTGAAAACTGGCCATTCGTTCTTTATGAAATCATTTCGGTTCGTCTCGCGAGCTATATACTAGCGTTGAATAGCGTTGCCGAGAAAGATGAAGATCACGAAAGTGCAGTATGGAGCAAAATTCATAAGAAGGGACGGGTCCATAGCAAAATTATAGGACTATTATAATTACATTTTAACCAACCACATGTGTAAAGATACGTATAAATTAGATGATACCATTATTACTATAAACCAACGCGGTCCTACGTGAACCTTGCGGTTACATCCCTGATATAACCCACCACTTTTTTTTGCAGTGAAATTTCCACATTGTACGCCTTAGGTCCTTGCCTTAGCTTCACTTTTTGCACGTATGATTGTGACTTCCCAACTTTGCGAGCCAAATTTCGCACAGAAAGATTGGGATTTTGATGTAGGAAAAACGTCTTTGTTTTCTATACTGGGGTACAATTTAAAAAAATATTTCTTGTGACCGTCACGAAATGCGGTCAGGTTTTGAGCGTTAAAATCTCAGTCGTTTCGCCAAACATTTTCTAAATGTTTGCTACAATCGATCGCAAATATTTCTGCGCGTCGATTCCGATAATGGAAAATATTGATTTTCAACATTAAACTATTTTAAATAACGCAAATATAAGGTGATGTGTTATAAAGCCGTTATTTCAGAGTAAATTTACGAAATGCGCAGTATTCTCCTAATACAGACTTCAAATTCAAGTAAGGAACGTCTCCTATGCACCAGTAAAAGATATATAAGGGGGACACCTTAGGATTTAGCTTCAGTCTTTCGGGCAATCTCGAAGATGTTGTATCAGCGCTCGGCTGCGCACCGTTAAGCACACTCTACTGCCTAGCAAGATGTCTGTCCGCGACAAATTTGCAGTCGGCTTGCAGTTCCCACTCGGTCGCATTCACCGTCTGCTCCGAAAGGGCACTACACCAAGCGCGTTGGGGCCGGAGGCCCCGTCTACCTCGCTGTTTTGATGGAATACCTGGCGGCTGAAGTCCTCAAGTTGTCAGAAAACGCCGCCCACGACAACTAGTAGACCAGAATCATCCAACGTCACATGCAGCTGGCCATCCGCAACGACGAGGAGCTGATAAAACTTCTCTCGGGTGTGACAATTTCACAAGGTGTTGTCCTTTTCAGGCCGTCCTGCTTCACAAGAAGACCGAGAAGAAAGACTAAGTTCAAACGCGAACCACCAACAACTAAAACCCGTCCTTTTCAGGACGAACAAATCTATTTTCCCAACTGAAGAGTGTGTTTAAGGTGAAACTGGAGGGAGTCCTTTTTCCATATGATGTATAGGTTAGGTTAATTATCACTTCACTATTTTTGAGACTAAAAATCACAAACAAAACAAAACAAACGACGCTCAAATTTCTAACCAATAGATGCTCCATTGGAGCAAACGAATCTTGAAAATTTCACGCCTGAAGTCCTAATAGTATTTGAGGTTTGTGCTCAGAAAACTTCGAAGTGATAGGGACTTGGTCCGGTATGTCCTTAATGGAAGTTCATCTTGAGCTCATCAAAATTTCCACTACCACGCACCGGCTCAACATGGCATTGCTTTAAACGTCGCGTCCCGGAGTAAATGGCCAAGCTCGTTGGACAACCAATTAACAAAACATTATTATTACTACAGCTGACCGACCATGTGTACACATTTTGTAGTTCCTAGTTGTACATAGTGGATTAAGTAGATTAACTTAGTTTCTGGCGGTGGCGAGCAGCCTTTGGCCGAGCAGGCGATGGTTTTACTGATCGTTGCTAGAAAGCGGCTTGTTGTGCATTCGGTTGACCCAGCTAATGGAGCAACATGTTATATAACTCACAAAAGGCCGTATCAGGGCTATTATTATGATTTTGGAAGGAGGGTTATACTGAATTATTATAAGAGTATTATATGAGCATGAAGTCCACCTAACTCGTAAATCCTGGCCGATTTGTGATTTTATCACTCTATTACACATTACTGTACATTCTTAGAGCGAAGTATTGACGAAACATTGCAATCCAGGCAATACAAGTACGGGACTGTTCATAAACCACGTAGACCGAAATTTGACATTTTGAAACCCCCCTCCCCCCTCTTAGACTTAAGTAGACTTTTTCCAACCCCCCCCCCCCCCCCCCCCCCCCCCCCCCTTACTGAAAGTCTACGTAGACTTTATCAAAAAAAAAATAATATGTGTGGAAAACAAGTTTGCACTCATTGTTTGAGTGCATAATGTTTGAGGAACGAATTATGAAATGAAACTCAAACAATCCGTTATTCGTTCTTATTTTATTTCATAAAAATTGCAAAAAAAAAAAAAAAACAATCAATTATGCAAATGCTTAAGATGCTCAAACCATAGCTGCTTGAGCCAGTTATTAAAGCTTGTCAGTGGAAGTTCTGGAGGGATAGTTTTTTGGATGTAAAGTCCAATGATCTCGACGAAACGTGATTCTATCCAAAGAACTTCCGTAGCTCCGTTCACGTCGACCTCACAAAGAATTTCTTCCTAGCGTTGCTGCAGAATCTTGGGTGGCCTTATTTTCTTAGACAAAATATCTGCCTTGTGGATGCTTTTGCGGTGACGATCTGCATTCACTTTTATCGCAAAAAAAAAAAACAGTCCACAATTAGAGCAAATGCGGTTATTTTTGCTTTTACCTTAGATGCCAAGTAAAATTTATATTCTTTGAAAGTTTTCCAAAACAAGTTGACGTCTTCTCAGACCTTTTCATGTATTTTCTGCTTTTTCTCACTCAGCGCTATAGCATTGCATGAACACGTTTTTTCCGTTACTTCAGCGTTTGACAGGTAATCACAACCGGATATAACTAAGCCCCTCTTCTAAATGTATGTCAAATGGGAGCATGTCAACTATCAAATGGCATCTCATTCACGTATAAATGAAAATACTAAATGATATTTTCATAATAAGCTTACTATTGATTTGGTGCCTTGCATTCGCTCTCTCGATATTGTTTTAAAAAAAAGAGAAACACAACCAACCCGCTCTACACGGCCAGCCACTTTAAATAAGTTTTGACTCACTTTCGTCAAAAATGGAGTCACTTAAATTTGAGTAAATGTAACTGGGATTGACAAGTCGACAAATCGAAAACATGGACTCAAACCAGATGGATGTTTTTGATTTGTAGACGTGTCTATCCTGTTACATTTACTCAGATTTGAGTGACTCCACTTGTGATGCAAGTGAGTCAAAAACGACTCAAAACTGAGTTAAAATGGATGGCCGTGTAATTACTTTCTCTTTTTGTATCTTTTATCCTTTCGAAAAGAGAGCTGGAGACAGTAATTTTAGCGTGTAACATTAAACCCCGTTCACATTACCCTAGTAGCACACTTGACTCAATGATATCACAATCAAGTTGCTGTAACTAATTATGATGGTTTGGTGTTGCTTGGGTGCAACCTACATTACGTGATATAGAGTATCTTGATATAAAATGCCATGCAAATTATTTCCAATGAAAACTAGATGTAAAGATGCTACTATCAAGATAGTCTACATTACGTATCATAAGTTGTAGTGTGAACGGGATGTTATGCTAAATTCCTTAATTAGATGCCATATTATACTGATTTGATTTGATGTATTGCTTCATTTTTTTCAAAGTACAGGGCTTGAAATCTGTGTGCAGTGCAGCACACAGATTGTAAACAATCTCCATGACGGAATCGCAGTAGTTTTTAAGTCGTGTGGTTTGGAAAATGATCAACTACTGGCTGAGATGCTGGAGAAGGGGCTTCCGCTCAACGTAGGGTATAATCCTACAAATACATTTTTTTAATCAAGAGCTTGTTGAACTTTCCAATTTAACGAACATTATTTTGTCAATTTTAAACAGTGATGTGTTGAATATTTTATTTTACAGACACCGATGATGCGGCAACAGTAAGATATTAGCGTTCTGATTTGGACACTCATTTCATTTCCTTTAAATAATTGGAAAATAAACTAATAATCACTAACACCGAAAGAAATCAATTGTTGATATGATATATATATATGGTTTTGTTATAAAAGTATATTATTTCAAACAATATTACATTGTACAATTAAAATGGCTTACACTTAGTCCTAGTCCTACGTCAACATTTCGAACAACCCAATGGGGCTGTACCTTGTAGTTTTTCTCAATAGTGGCTACCATCTTCTTGTCCATTTGTCGGGAGCATACTTTTCGATTTGTTCCACTTCCAACCTTCCGACTCACAGTCAAGCGCTAGTCAAATGATTTGCAAACACAAAACACGGTACTTTTCGGTAGTATTAGTTTCTTGGCAAGATCGCGTATCGATAAATTCGGATTTTGCTGCCGTTCGTACAAAATGCGTTTCCGCACTTCCACTTGATTCGACGCCAGTTCACTCAATGTAACAAGAATGTAAACATGTTGTACCACGAAATAAAGTGAAGAATTTCAGCTGTCATATAAGTGGACAGGCTTTAATAAGAAAAAAACACTTTAAGATATAATGCAATAACCATTTTACCCGTAAACCAATTGAGCTGAAATTCTGGTGATGAAATTTGTCAGAAGTAGATAATTTTTCTAGGAGTGGACAGTAATTTATTGCTAAAACTAAGATAATTGAAGAGAAAGCATTGATAGTTCCGTTTAGAATAACGGCAGGTTATGAAAATTGAAAGATACAAGTTGAAAACGAGCGCAGGGCATATGAAGGTAGAATACAAACGGGTATACTATTTCTGGGTCAATTCCAGAAAAAAAAATCACGACTTGAAAAACTATAGACACGTACAACAGTGCAGACCTTTTGATTTCCATGACTAATGGCCAAGTTGACGAGTTTAAATTTAATATAAGGTATCCTGTAGTACGTTAGGTGGTACCATTCACCCACCCGAATTCCTCGGCTGGTTTGCAGCTAATCACGCTGATTTTCGGTAGGCAACAAGTTTATCATAGACCCAAATCACATGCCAAAAATCAGTTCGATTGGTTGCAGGACAGTCGAGAAATAAGGGTGGGTGGATGGTGCCTTACTATATTAATAGACACAATATCAATGACTATTTTCTAAAATCTTAAAAGCACTTTATCTGGACACATATTGATCTGATCACGAAAAACTTTTGCGTCATTCAGTTTTATTTTTTGCTACAGAGCATTTTACCACACTTATCTGAACAACTGAGTTTTACATCCATGAATGAAATTCGATAAAGGACGGTGCTGACAGCACGTTATGATAAGAAACTGCTGCGAAAAGCAACATCATCAACGTCAAAACAAAAACGACCTGGCTTCTACCATCTCGTGAAATGCACAAAATGACAAAATGTAATCTGAAATTTCAGTCGTTAAAAAGAACTCCTTTTAAATGCATCAAAATACGTCCAAGGTATGGATCGGGAGTTGAATGGTTACTTTTTTTTTAAAGATTACTTCCGTAAAACACAGCAAAGCAAAGTATGTTTCATTCAACTTAGATAAAGTCGCACTTATCGTATGCCTCCAAAAAAGATCGATCCTAGATCCTGAATCTACCTCTGATCTAGTTAATGCACAAATATTCCACATTCGACTACACGAGACAGTTCACTATAATTGAAAAGTATATCAATACGTTACCAGTGGTCATAGTCCCGGAGATGATTTTCGGGTCCTTTTTGATGTCAGCGAGAGCAGCGATTGGAATGCCCCAGTTGGCGACCGGACCCCAGAAGTGGGTGCTCATGAGATATTCCCGGAATTCTTTGCTTTTGAGGCTGTCCACCAGTTTCCTTCCCATTGCTGATGCCATCGTTGTGCTGGTTTCAATTGGTTACCGTAACTGTCCAATAATCAACTGTCGAGTGTTGTGCTAAAAAAATATTTCGGCGGTTCAAAAGAAAGTACTTGAATCAGTTTTATTTACATTCAATTGGTGTGTGATAAGATATCCGTAGCGTGACGGCTACTGCCGTGCCGTTGCCTGATTGCGGCTAATTTGCACCGTGGTGCAAATCAGAAGTATATAGCTAGATCTTATCAATTTGGTTCCGATTGATTAATATTTCATTGATAGTGTTATGTAATATTCGCCAACTGAATCGTATATTCTGCGCTTCTGATTCGCTTTCCCTGTCATCGAATTCATCTGTTGGAGAGCTAAAACTCACACAAGGCTATGTTAGGCTATTTCTGGAATAGACATCTACCTACCGGGCTGGGATATCGGAATATACAAATCGGACAGGTAGAAGCTTCCGCGATTTGTTGCGGATTATCAGTGGAAGGGAAATGGGACGAATTCCGGTCGGACTCGTTGCCCTCGCTCTGTCGCTAACTGCACACGGCTAGAATGTGAACAACACTAACCAATCTGACTAGAGGTAATTTTTATGTTGCGTTCGTGTTGTGGCCTTGAAAGCAAATTAATACGTAACGAGTTGGCGAACTTCTATCTGCTCGTGTACGGGGCATGGTAAATAAAGCATAAAATTGTTGTCGAGCAACGGCACACCATCGCATCTGCCGGATCGCATGACACTGTTTTCGTTCTTGAAACTAGATTGGATCCAGTTCCAGCCTGCGATACCGGAACTTGTTGTCAGCGCAAACTTCAGCCCGATTCGTGTTGCAAATAAACACAAACACGCCTACGTTCAACACACAACAGGTCGACCTAATTTCTAAACCCGATCTAGGTTAGAACTGAATCACAAACGAAAACGGTAATACATCGATACATTCGCTTAACAGCAAGTAACGTCAAAATATGACGTGCGACATTTGCGCCAACGTAAATTGAAATCCACATATGTTGCATTTTCTACAGCGCATGTGTTGGTGGGAGATTGTCCGGCTAAATTCTCATTCCAGTTGAAAGTTGGAAAAAGTCACACCGGACAAAGGGGCTTCTCCTGTTCTATACACAGAAAAAAAAAGTACCCATTTGAGCAGTTGCGTGTGGAAAGCCAATTTTGGGTATAGTTATGTTAACCGACCCGTTGGGTATAAATAACTTACTTTTGGGTAGAATTTCACCCAAAAGTAAGTTATTTATACCCAACGGGTCGGTTAACATAACTATACCCAAAATTGGCTTCCCACACGCAACTGCTCAAATGGGTACTTTTTTTTCTTCCGTGTACGTTAAACCAAACGTCGGGCATAGTGCGCTGTATAGCGCATCAGATGCACTATACAGCGCACTATGTCCGACTTTAAGTTATAAATAGTGAACGGGAGAAAAATCTGTTGCCAGGTGTGATATATTCCGTGTTTCAAGCGCGACAACAATATTTCCACTGCAAAAAAAAAAACAATTTTATTAACTTTTTTCATTTAGAATGAAATTTTATGTTCCAAATTGTAAACCAAACAACCGTACTATTCATGCGTGCCTTAAGAGAAAATCCATTGAAAATAATAGCAGTCCACCAATGATTTCTACTACACACAGAAAAGGAATATTGTTTTATTAAAAGTTTTTCACTTTATTTCTGAAAAGTGTTTATTTTTCCTTAAATTAAAAGTAAAATTATCTACTACGAACCACCGCCGGCGTCGGTGGTGTAGTGGTAGGCGTGACTTGGCACCCCAGTGGGTCTGGGTTCAATCCCAGTCGACGTCGGTGGTTTTTCTGAGGCGAAAAAATCTTGTCACGTTTTCCTTCGGAAGGGAAGTAAAGCCGTTGGTCCCGGCTCATATTCATGAGTCGTTAGGTAGGGTTCAGGTGGTGGAGTTGTCTCCTTGGCGTCGGTGATTGTCACCATGTGAGGAAATAGGCCGACGTAAAAAAAAAAGAAAGTTATGTGTTTGATTAGAATGTGTATTTTTCCGGTCAGTGTGTAAATTTAAAAGTTTATTTTCTTTTAAGGCCTCTCCAAACTGCTGCGTTTTTTTTTGCCGCCGCCGCTGCGAAATCGCGGTGAAAAAATCACTGCGATGAGATTTTTTTGCCGGGTTTCCTTGCGGCAGCGGCAAAAAAACGCTTCAGTTTGGGGAAGCTTTTATCATGAAAATTGTAGAACTGGCAAATCCACCAACCGGTTCTGTAAGTGTTTTTTTTTTTTTAATAACTCCCTAATTGTTGGCACGATCGACGAAATACAAAAGCTGCAAATTCGAACAGTTCCTCTTAACGAATCGCATATCAGAAAACTTCACAACTTTTCGGCGTTATTACGATCCAACCGGCATTCTAGATTCCAGCAATTCAAACACGTACTACATTGTGAGATGTGCTCTGGTCCACTGAGAAAAAAGATTGGGAATCGCAAACATATTATAGTTTCATTTAATCGGAATTTCACGTTCAATTGGGCACAAACATCATATTAGTCTGATTGACTACCTACGGTGGTTAAAAAAAAACTAAATTTTTGAGTTATTGTTTCGGAAACTAAGCAGTTAAGTTCAACTGACATCCGTTTGCATTCACCATTATGTTGGTTATTTCATTTTGACAGCTTCGAAACCAAACAGATTTGTTGGTTGATTCTACCAGCGCTTATAGTTTGTTTCAAACAAATGTCAGTATGATTTAAACTGAATTGCTGTTTAAAACAAACAAACGAAAACGATTGAAACAGCAAACATTTCTGTTTACTATCACCTACATCTGCTATAATTTCAAGAATATTTATTTGAGAAAAATCCTAACAAACATTAGAAAAGTGCACATTCTGTCTTAGCGAAATCTGCAAATGTTAATGCGAGCCTTTCTACCTTTTTATAAAAATTTTAGTAAAAAATTAAACTTTCACGGGATGAAAACTTCCGCGAAAATACACAATTTGGTATTATTGAGCGATAGCGGCAGAGCATGAAGCGGGACCGGAAGACGGAAAATGAAATAACCCAAAACTAGTTCGTTTCAAACAAATTTTTTAGTTATTTCTTCTCCAAACAAAATATACGTTGGATGTGGTTGAATCAATCTAAAATTGTAATTTGTTTCCCTGAGTCAACGCAACCTGTGTTGAGGTAATAATAAATCCTTCTCAAGATGGAAACAAACAAAAATTAATTTAGAACAACCAAAATGTGTGCTGTATTGTGGTAATTTAATTAGGTACAAACAACCTGCCTCTATGTTTAAAAACAAAATCGTTGGTGTAAAACAACAAAACAAATTTTTAAAACAACTACTTTTTCAGTTTGGATGTCAACAAACAAGTTAGTTGTTTCAAACGGGACTGTTTTTTCCTCGTGTAAATCCGTAGTGATTTCATTACGGTGGGAAACCTTATGAGATCGATCACATTGTTACAGTACAAACAAATGAAGGAAAGTTTCGAAGAATTGCTCGCGATTATCAACCCAACTGGATAACGGCGGTCGAGATTTTAGATGACGATGCTTTTCTTGGGGCGGATAGTAGCAACAATCTCTACATGAAGGATGTGTACGTTACTACAAGACTGTTAAAGTTTTAGTTGCATTAATCATCTTTCTTTTTTATATGTAGCGCTGCCACAAGCAATGACGAACGGAGGCAGATGCCAGATGTTGCTCAGGTGCATTTGGGTGATATTGTCCGACATGGATCTACAATTTGGTCTGGAAATTTCAAATTATAAATGTACAGAGCAGTTTTTTTTTTTAAATTGGCGGTTTGAACGATTTTGTTTTGAAAGCAAGCCGGTTTCTACGAAAAAGTACCAATGCAACTTTTCAATTTTGGCAATGGTTTTTTTTTTAATTTTAATAATCATTATTATTTGTGTGTACCGATCATTTCCACACGCAAAAAAAAACCGCAGTAGAAACTACCATTTCGAGGGTTAAATTAAGCGCAAACGCCAACAATTTTCAGCTGACTATAAATGCGTTTGATTTTACCATGCCTGCGAATGGATCTACCATGGTGCGGTTGATATCAATATGAGGTCTGTCAAATATACCACAAATGTTGGAGGTTTTACCATAAACGTATTAAATTTGACTGAAATTAAATGGTAGGTTTAAAGATAGGCATAGTCGGGTAAAATAGTAGTTTTTACTACAAGATTTTTTTCTGTGCAGGTGAAATCAGCAAAACAAATCATAATCTTCCCAGACCATCTCCGATTTGGAACTCAAGATCTCGTCAATCGTTGATTGTAATGAAATTGTGTCGGTGAAGAATTTGTAGATAGGGCTTGGTAAAAAAGAACTAAACTATATAAAAATAAAATTTAGAATGATGGATGACTTTGCTTGACTGCTATTAAACCGAATATTTTTTGGCAAAGTTGTAAAACTTGTTGAGTAGAATATGATCTAAAATTTTTTGATAAAGTTCACGAGCTATTGATAAGCATACTGATCTATTTCAATGAAATTTTCTAAGGTTTCTTCTAGAGGGAAGAACAACTCATACATCTAATGTACGCTGATCTGGAAAGGTTGGTGCGAAATATCGTCGGTCGAGTTTGTAAGCCCAATGTGTGGCCCGTGAATAATTCACTTTCAGAGGACTTTTTCGACAATATTGAGAACTTGCTACCTGCGGAAAAAGATTATGTTGGGGATGAAGAAATGGCAGATCTGGTCAAATTAAAGGAGATCGACAAACTCCACTTTTTCAACAATGCAAATAGGCATTACGTTGCTGCTGGTAACCACGTTATCAAAAACTACTAGGTATACAGCCCCATGGGGTTGTTCGGAATGATGACGTAGGACTATGATACTTAATGCAATGTTCTTTGAGTTAACCCTCTCAGGCCTAATTTATACAGGAAATTTGATGAATTCTAATTGATTTGGTGCTCAATAACATAGAAATTATTGAAAAAAATTTTTTGAGATGTGCTAGGTTGTCCAAACTGCCCAGAAGATCAGAATTTAAGATTTACAGTTGTAACAGTAGTTTCATCCGCTATAAAGGGTGTCCACAGTTAAATTGCATCACTTTCAATAAGCTGTAACATTTCGCCCTTTGGGTTGATTTCAACGAAATTTTGGGCGAAATGACCTCAGCGTGTATTGTTTACACTGCGTGTGTTTCATTGTGAAATGTGTCGTAGTTTCGAAAATGGAGTCGAAGGAACAGCAAATGCGCGAGAACATTTTGATCACGCACCTCGACCACCCACTTATTTCGTACCGAGCCATCGGAAAGATGTTGAAAATTCACCAGTCTACAGTGTCTCGTGTCATAAAACGTTTCAGGGAACGTTTAGCTGTCGATCAGAAGAAGGTGAGTGGTAGAAAAAGTGTTCCGTACTGTGTGAAGGATCACAAGCGAGTGGTTGCTGCATTTAAACGCAAATCCACCTGTTCCGTTCGGGATGTTGCGAAAAAGCTGCACTTGACCAAAAGTTTCGTGCAGAAAGCCAAGAAACGAGCCGGGATCCGTTCATTCAAAGTTCGGAAAGCTCCAAACCGCAATGAAAAACAGAATAAGACAGCTAAAACACGTGTAAGCTGTACACACACATGTTGACGAAACCACACTGCTGCATCATGGACGATGAAACGCACGTAAAAGCGGACTTTAAACAAATTCCCGGCAACCAGTATGTGACTGCGAAAGACAAGTTCGATGTTTCAGAGTCTCTCAGGAAACAGCAAGTGTCAAAGTTTCCCAAGAAATTCATTATTTGGCAGGGGATTTGTTCGTGTGGTAAATGGAGCAAGCCTTTCGTGACAACTTCAACTGTAAATGGGCAAGTATACATGAATGAATGCCTGAAAAAACGACTGCTTCCGTTTCTCAAATACACAACGTTCCTACAATTTTTTGGCCGAACCTAGCCTCTTGTCACGACTCCAAGGATGTTCTGGAGTGGTACAAGACGAATGGTGTCAATTTCGTGCCAAAGGATCTTAATCCCCCAAACTCGCCAGAGTTGCGGTCAATTGAAAAATATTGGGCTATAATGAAGCACGAACTTCGTAAGCATCCTAAAGTTGGCACTACAGAACAGGAAATGTCGAAGTATGGTTGAAAGCGGAAAAAAATGTCGGTTCAATCGTTGCACAAAATCTTATGCGTGGTATTAAGAAGAAAGTTCGGGCTTTTGGATTTGGTAAAGAAATACAGCGAAATAAAAATACATAAACCAAGATTATACATTGTATTTTATTCCCTAAATATTTCATGACAATCGGTTGAGATGAGGACGAGTTTGAAGTGATGCAATTTAACTGTGGACACCCTTTACAATGTTGTGATATGTATTCAAACATATTCAATTTATCTTGGAAGACCAACTGACATTATGAGATAGTCTTGGGATATGCTATGCCAAACTTAACTTTGTATAGCCCATAATGCTATTGTTACAATTGTCGACCTTAAGTTTTGAAGGACAGTTTGAATGAACTGAAACTAACAAGGTTATCCTATGATGTCTGTGGACGTTTCAGAATATTCATTGAACATGTTTGAATATTTATCGTAGCTTTTTATAGCCCAACAGGCTACGGTTACTATTGTATATTTTAAGTTTTAAACTCAAGGTCAGTTTATGAACCTGAACATCCCAAGATATCTCATTATATAGGTTGACATCCAAAAGACTCACTTATTTTGGTTTAATACATATTGTTACTTTGTTTTGTCCAAAAAGCTGTAGATTTTAAGATGCAATTCAAAACTTAAAATCTTCAGCTGTAGATTTTATTTTTTTATAATTCCAGGAAAGTTTGGATAACCTCAAACATTCGAAGATTATCTCGTAATGTCTGTTGTTCTACCAAAATATTCAATGAATATGTTTCAATACACATCGTAGCTTTGCGTAGCCCAGAAAGCTTTTGTTATAACTATAGGTCCTTTGCTTTGATCTCAAGGATAGAGTTTAGATGACCTAGAACATGTCATATTGCTTTATAATGTTTTTTGACTTTAAGAATATTAATTGAATATGATTGAATATTTATTGTAACTTTATATTGCCTGAAATTTAGTCTTATAACCGTAAATCTTAAGTTCTGAACGCCAAGACATGGATGACCTAGACCATCCTAAGATTATCTTCTTGTGTATTTTTACGGTTGAAAATACTCACTGAATATACTTGAATACGTGACGTAACTTTATATAGCCCAAAAAACTACTGTTACTAACGTATATTTTAAGTTCTGAGCTCGAGGACGGTTTGGATTACCTAGAGGATCTCAAAGTTATAAAATAAAGGGTGATACGGTCAAAATTTGGTCAAGGGAAAACGCGTGTAAATCGGTGAAATCGTTTATTTAAAAAATCAAATTAAATTTCTTTTTCAAGTTCAATTACTATAAAATTCAGGAAAAATATTCAGTTAGGCTTCCGCTTTCCCAAATCCGAATTGCCGGGCCTTACGCTTGACCCCTGCCATCAGATTTTGTACAGCCACCTTGTCCACCTTCTTCGCCGCAGAAAGCCAGTTTGCCTTGAACTGCTGCTTGTCCTTAGCAGTTTTTTTGGTCTTCTTTAGGTTCCGCTTGACAATAGCCCAGTATTTCTCAAATGGGCGGAGCTCTGGCGTGTTGGGAGGGTTCTTGTCCTTGGGAACCACCTGCACGTTGTTGGCGGCGTACCACTCCATGGCCTTTTTACCGTAATGGCAAGATGCCAAATCCGGCCAAAACAGTACGGTACAACCGTGTTTCTTCAGGAAAGGCAGCAGACGTTTATTCAAACACTCTTTCACGTAAATTTCTTGGTTGACAGTCCCGGAAGCTATGAAAATGCTGCTTTTCAAGCCACAGGTACAGATGGCTTGCCAAACCAGATATTTCTTTGCGAACTTTGACAGTTTCGTGTGCTTGAAAATATCTGCTACCTTTCCCCTTCCTTTTGTTACAACAAGTTTAGTGCGGTAATTGAAGTCGATTTGGAAACATATAATTGTATGTTAAAAGCAAATGAAGTAAATGTAGATTTTGATCGGTGCTTTGTGTATCCTGACATTAATGTTCTGAGATGCTTCAAATGTGGAGAATTTGGACATAAGAGCATTGATTGCAAAAACTGTGATACATGCTCTCGGTGTAGTCAAAACCACAAGACATCGGAGTGTACGTCAACTGTTTTGAAATGTGTTAATTGTTTGAAAATGAATAAAGAACGTAAAATTAACTGGACGTAAACCAGCCGCATTTACTCTCAAGTTGGTGTACAAGAGACTTTTTGAACAAAACAAAAGCAGCTGCGTTATAAATAGCACCGAGTCCGGCAAAGGTAACAATTAATTTTTTGATTTCAATATTGCGGGGCACAAACTACGTAGCATTACGTCAGATTGTAGAAAAAAACGTCCACTTTTGGTTTTGTTAGCAGGAACTCACATTGTTGAAATTGAAGCCTTGATCAATATTGCATTCCAGGATATAATGTTGCTGCTTGTTTATCACATTCTAGACATACTGGCGGTGTTGCTATTTATGTCAAAGAATCAGTTCAATTCAATCTTCGGCACAACGAAATGGTTGATGGTAACTGGTTCTTGGGCATAGCAGTTGTACGTGGCATGATGATGGGTAACTATGGTGTTTTATATCACTCTCCCAGTTCTAGTGACCATCGTTTTATGAAATTTAAAGAACTGGCTGAGGTATTTCTTGATTCGAGTAAATTAAATATAATAGCTGGTGACTTCAATATAAATTGGCGTGATAATAATAATTCAGAATATTTGAAGCATTTAGCTAACTTTTCCAATTTAAGACAAACGGTAGATGAATATACGCGAATTTCAAGGCACAGTAGAACTTTGATTGATCATGTTTATTCTAATTTGATTCTGTTTGTTCAGTCGTCGATACTGATTTGAAAATAACCGATCATGAGACAGTAGGTATTAACGTAATTGAGAATAACTTGGATAATAGCGATGATTTTGTGAAATTGAAGTGCTGGAGGAAATATTCAAAACAGGCTGTTTCTAACCTTGTTCAGAGAAGCGTGGATCGCGAGCGGTAGTTTAGATGAGTCTGCAGCTGTTCTTACTAATACCATGAAAACGTGTACAAATAAGCTAGTTGAACAAAAATTTGCTTTTCTTTGAAGAACTCGAACAGCTGGTACAATTTGGATCTTTTGCGTCTTAAACGCAAGAGGGATAAATTGCACAAAAAGTTTTGTAGATCTAATAGTGCTAATCATTGGAATAAGTACACAATCGCGCGGAATAAATATTCACAATCCATTAAAAAAAAACTCGTTGTGAATATATACAGAGGAAAATTGATCAACATCAAAACAACAGCAGAGAGTTATGGAAAATTTTGAAATCATTATTGAAACCTAGCAATTGCAGACCGCGGTCCATAACTTTTGAAGGCACAATAGAACAGTCTGAACAAGCAATTGCATCTAAGTTTAATGATTATTTCGTCAATAGCGTTTCATTGATCAACCAATCAATTGAATTGGTCGATGAACCTGATGAATTAAACCAGCCAGTTAATATTAATTGCAGATTTGAAAGTTTTCACCCGATCACAATAGATGAGCTTAGAAATATTTGCTTTTCCTTAGGAAAAACGGCTGGAGTAGATAATGTTAATGCTAGAGTTATTCAAGATTGCTTTCATGTCATTGGTCACACTTTACTGGACCTTATTAATGAATCATTGCAAACTGGGCACGTGCCTGAAGTGTGGAAAGAATCGTTGGTTGTTCCGATTCAAAAGGTTGCTGGGACGATTAAAGCCGAAGAGTTTCGTCCTATCAACATGTTGCACACATTAGAGAAAATTTTAGAGCTTGTTGTGAAAGGCCAGTTGTTAGAATATTTGAATAGTAATTCTTTGTTGATTTCGGAACAATCTGGCTACCGGGAAGGCCATTCTTGTGAAACCGCGTTAAATTTAGTATTAGCAAAATGGAAAGATAACTTAGAGAGTAAACAAACAATTTTTGCTGTTTTTTTGGATCTGAAACGCGCTTTTGAAACAATTTCTAGGCCCTTGTTGTTGAAAGCATTAAAGCGCTTTGGAATTTCGAGTACTGCATACAGATGGTTTGAAAGCTATTTGTCTGACAGAACTCAAAGGACTGTTTTTAATGATTCTGTTTCCAGTCCCGTGGGGAATAACCTTTGTGTGCCCCAGGGAAGTGTATTAGGGCCCCTTTTGTTTATTATGTATATTAATGACATGCGACGTGTTTTACGATTTTGTGACATTAATCTGTTTGCAGATGACACTGTGTTATTCATTGCAGCTAAAGATTTAAATGAAGCCGTTACCCATTTGAACGAAGATTTGCGTTTTCTAAGTAGATGGTTGAAATGTAAGCAATTGAAATTGAATATAAGTAAAACTAAATTTATGGTAATTTCACAGAATCGAGTAAATGAGAATGTCTCAGTTACGATTGATGGTGAGACAATTGATCGCGTTCGGGAGATTAAATATCTTGGCGTGATTATTGATGACAAGCTAAAGTTCAACGCTCACATTGACAATGTCATCAAGAAAATTGCCAAGAAGTATGGAATTCTATGCCGATTGAAAAACGATTTAACTACTTGCAGTAAAATACAGCTATACAAATCAATCATCTCCCCTCATTTAGAGTTTTGCCCTTCCATTTTATTCTTGGCCAACCAAACACAAATATTGAGGTTACAGCGTTTGCAGAATAAAATAATGCGCTTGATTTTAAGATGTAACAGATTCACTTCCTCGACTTTTATGTTAGACGCTTTACAATGGCTATCAGTGAAGCAAAGAATTGTGTATTTAACTATGGTGTTCATTTTTAAAGTAGTTAATGGTTTGCTTCCTCGATATTTGTGTGATCGAATTGAAAGAGGAAGTGATTTTCATAGATATAATACTAGAAACGCGGATGAAATAAGAACACCGAATTTCTTGACATGTGCTTCACAAAACTCATTATATTTTAAAGGAATAAATGTTTTCAATTCGATGCCAAGACACATTAAACGTGCACCAACACTTTCAGAATTTAAAAGACTATGTATTTCACACGTTAAAACTGTATTCTGAGCAGCAAGCGAAATTTTTTTTTCAAATATTTATGAAGATTGTACCTGACGATGTTTTACTATTATAAAACGGATTATTTTGTGTGGACCATTTCTTGTACATTTATGTTGCTTTTTTTTTGTAAAAATGAAGAATGTATCTGACGAAGTTCTTTACAAACGGATTAAAATGAGTTGGCTATTTTATTTTTTAAATTTTATTTTTTCACGTTTACAATACTACAATACTCACTATTTTGTTCGTCACAGTGATGATGATGGAAATTTGTATAATGTTGTGTTAGTTTAAAAAAAAAAAATAAAGAAAGAAGTCTACAATTGTTTGAGCCTCGCGCGCGGTATACAGATATGATGGACTTCTTTTTGAATTTGTTAAAAAAAAAAATTGGCCTTTGATGCTTTAGATGGTACTATGAAATAGTAGCGAGTTGTCTGGCTGAATGTCAGGGAATTCTTCGTCAATTCTTTTGTGGTTGAAAGTAAAAGTTTGACTAATGCCGGTCCAGGATTTTTTCGGTTTGGAAACATTCTTGACATCCCTGGTGAGATATTCTTGGCCAGCCCTAAACTAAGCTGGCGGCTCCATTAGTGTTGGAACTGCATTGGCTCTGTAACGGGCAGGATCGGATATTGGCTTGTCTTTTGATAATGTCCTTTTACTGGATTCTGTGATCTGAATTGCAACAGAATTTCCTGATCGCTGGGAATACTTGCGAATTTTTGTGGTTAACATCAAAGCTTTTCACGATTATGTCGCTGTGAAGCAAATGGATACTTTTGAAGAAATTTATATCTGTAGATGAAATCAGTTCGTTTTTTTTTTTGCATAACTGGTTTAAATTGTTACCAAATTAATTATCTTAGAGATAAAATCGTCTAGCTCAAACCTTTGTAGGGGTAAGGGCGGGACCATCATCATCATCATTTTGCCGTATAAAACTCCTGTCCCGGAAGCTGCTTGTAGTCGGCTTTGACGTAGGTTTCGTCGTCCATTACCACGCAGTCAAACTTCGTGAGATCGTGGGTACAGCCGGGGGGCGGGCGGGGGGGGTGGTGTTTTTTGTTGCGGGTGGGGGCTTCTTTTTTTGTTTGGGGGTGGGGGGCTGGTTTTTGGGGGGGGGGGGGTGGGGGCCCAGTTTTTTTGGGGGGTTTTTTTTTTACGGCATTTTGACAACTGAAGAGTGAATTCCAAAATCAAAATAGGAGCAACATTCTACACACACACACCTTCAAAATGAGGGGTGTTCAGGTTTTTTAAATGCAAAATTGAAAGAAATACGTCAAGTTGATATTGACCAAATTTTGACCGTATCGCCCTTTAATGACTGTTGAATAATGACCCCATCATCTATTCATCAATTTCAAATCAGCTTACAACACAATCGATCGAGACCAGCTATGGCAGATCATGCTGGAATACGAATTTCCAGAAAAATTATGTGGTTGGTCAAAGCAACGATGGATCGAGTGATGTGTGTCGTCCGAGTCTCAGGGACACTCTCGACCCCTCGTGTTTGCTATTCAACTTTGCACTGGTGGGTATGATTAGATAAACGGTGATAGTCACGAGTTGCACGATCTTAAGAGGAAGTCTGTCCAACTTTATGTCTTCGCAGACGACGTTGATATCGAAGCACTTAACTTTGAGACGAAGGCGGAAACGTACAAAAGATTGGAGGCTGAAGCAAATAGGATTTGGCTTCCGATTAATGCGTTGAAAACAAAATACATGAAGGGAAGAGGCTCACGAGAAGGCAGTGTTAGCCTTCCACCACGAGTTCAGATCGACGGTGATGAAATCTAGGTAGTAGCAAATTCGTGTATCTGGGCTAAATGGTGACCACCGATAACGACACCAGCAGAGAAATACAAAGACGCGTTGTGGCTGGCAATCGTGCCTACTTTGCACTCCGAAGGACGCTAAGATCGAACAAAGTTCGCCGAACTACAAAGTTGACAATCTACAAGACCTTAATTAAATCGGCAGTCCTCTACGGCCACGCAACATGGACATTGTGGAGAACCAGTGTCCTTGGTGTCTTTGAACGGAAAGTGTTGCGGTGGAGTGGAGATGGAAGACGGAACGTGGAGAAGTGAATGAACCACGAATTAAAAAAAATTGGTCGACTACGATGGCCTGGACATGTCGTAAGAATGTAGGAGGATAGCCCTGTTAAAATGATGCTTGAAAACGAACCGACAGGCACAAGAAGAAGAGGCATGCAACGAGCAAGGTGGGTCGATCAAGTAGCACGCGACCTGCGGACCCATCGGAGACAGCAAGGCTGGCAAGAGACCAAACTGGCCTTGGTCTGATTGGTAAGTAACCCAACAAACATCAATGCTGAATACCGTGACATGCCCTATTACCGTGAGGTTAGTGACGCTGAAAGTGGAAACCCGTTATAAAAAAATGAATTCACAACGATTTGTATTTCTTCGATCGTCATTTGATTATGTAAAGTATACATAATGAAGCAAAAAGATGATTTACGTTGCTTTATAAAACTGAAACATAAAAAAATGTATAAATAGTTCAATACCTGAATTGGCCTTATTCCGCGCACTACAAGTATGGAGCGCTATATACCGCGCACAATGAGAGCCTAATTCCGTGGTAATGTTTTTTTCTTATAGATTGTATAAAATTTCAAAATAAAAATTCAAAAATAAGTGAAAAAACTTCTTGAAACCATCGTCTCACTTGTTGCTCAGTTACGATGTTTCTGTTTTTAGGCAGAGTGCTTGGCACCCTTGGCGAAATTGTTGGATAGAACTCCAACTGAAATGGTTGGATGGAACTGGAACTCCATTTTTCTCCCTTTTCATCTGTCTTATGTACTGAGCTCGAAAGCGTTGGCTGTTTACAGGGAATCCCGGCATGGCCATGTCAACTATTCATTTGACAATACGATTCTCACCCTCAAGACTAAGAACTGTCGGAGCTGCAAGTGAATTTGTGTACCAGTTCTTGATTTTATTGCGGATTGAGTTTTCCGGTACATTAAACATCCGTAAGGCAGCACGAATGGTGTCTCCACTTCTTACAAGGTCTAACGCGTTGTTCAATCGATCCACCGTGTACTGAGTTCGTTTTTTCGGAGCCGTTCGGGAACAGAAACTCGAACACGGAATTAGGAAATCATAAATTTGGCGATGCCCTTAAATCGTGGTTAAGATTTTGATAACAAAAATGCACGAAAACCATAATAATTGAGTGACTTTTATGACAAATCGATTATCTATACCGGCAGCAACACAAACGATTCGTTTCAATTTTATTTTGCATGATTTTCACTGAAAAAAACAAACCGCGCTTTTTTTCACGTCCATAACACCGCAGCTAGATCTTAAAATAGTGAAGCCTTAGTGAAGTTGGTATATTTATATTTTCTAACATTTGCGGTAATCATTTGTAAAATAATCAATCAAAATCTTAAAAATTCTTTGGGGAGGGGGGTTGGGGGGGGGGGGGGTTTTTTTTAAGTGGGGGGTTTTTTGTTTGGGGATATTTGTTGTTGGGTTGGTGGTGGTTGGGGGGAGGGGGTGGCTGTGTTATGCAGTCGTTTATGTGATTCTCCAAATATCTAGTATAAGAGTTATATCGCTTTTTTTTTCAAATCCCATTTTCAACTAATTCAAGCAATAATATCAACATTTTCGAGTGCAGTTATCTGTATAAAGTCCTCTTAAACAAATTTATTCAATGTGTCCTCCATTTTTATTAATAACATCCTCGAGCCGACGCCGGAAGCCGGACGTAGTCCTCCGACATTGACTGCCATTTTTTTTTTGTCTGGATTATCGAGATTTTCAGCCTCGGACTGGTTCATCTCCCGTCGTAGTCACTCAAATACCTCTTTTGGGTATTTTCGTTACTTGTCCGGGGGTGAGATTCGAACTCGTGACTTTGGCGTGAGAGGTATGGATGTTAACCACTACGCCGGGGTCGCCCCCTAGATTGACTGCCATGTGCGTGTTATGGTTGACTTCAGGTTTTTCACACTAGGGTGTGATGTTTTGCAGGCTCGTGCTTCAACATATGCCTAAATCGAATAATCCAACGGATTAAGATCTGAACTGCTAGGGGGCCACAAATCCTTCGGCTAAAACTTCATGTTATCGTTCAACCATTGTTGGGTTCGATTGGACGCGTGACACGGCGCTCCATCCTGCTGTAGGACAACGTTTTGGTCCTCGGAGAAGTTGGCCTTTACTCAGGGAAGGACTTGGTCCTTTAAAATACCGATATACACTTCGGTATTGATTTTAACTCCAGCATCAATGAAAACAGGCGGCATTTTCAAACCGTTGGACGCCACCAAGCCAAACATCATGACACCAGCCGGATGTTTGGTTTGAAATTTGAATTTAACTTTTTCCGGAACGTTCTCCATTTTCTGCGGTGAAATGAACCGGTCCGTGCGGCTGTTGGCCACAGCATCGATGCTGAAAAGCTTTTCGTCGGAGAACAGGATTATCATTTATTTCCTTCTTCAACAAGGAAAGCAATCTCTTGGAACGAGTTACTCGTAGTTCCTTGACCCGGTCCGTAATCAAGAGGCGTTTCACTCTGGCTCTGGAAGATGCATGCAGATCTTCTTTGATGATTCTCCGCATGGATTTCTCCGAAATATTTGCTTCCTTTGCAAGTTTTCTTGTGGAACGCACCGGGTTGCGATCAATTTTTGCACCGACCGATTTGATCACGTTCGGCGTGCGTGCAAAGCGCGGACGTCCGCTTCCCGGCTTCCGCTGCTTAGGACCATCCTGCAGAGACTTTTTTATGCGGTAAACTGTTTCCAAATGGCACCCTACCACCTTGGCAATCTCTTTCGGCTTCTTCTGGGCGAGCAACAAACTGGTGATCACTTCTTTCGCGAACATTTTGACGAATTAATAAGACATAATATAATGTTTCGATGCAGCACTTGAAAGCAAACATAAACAAATACACTTTCGACCGAAATGAGTCTCTAGCTACATGAATTAACCCAATACTCAAGTTTGAACATATTCGCATTATTTTCTGCCGCATCCTGTATTTATTAGTTTATATTTGTTTTGTTCCGATATCTTGAGGAATCTCATCGTCGCCCAATGTGGTCCAGAATGCGAATTTAGCTAGAAAGATACATTTTCAGCCTAAGTTTGAAGTTTTGGAGCCAAATTTTCTTCTACCAAGTTGTTTCTAATAGTAAGGTCCTTCTTTTGGTGTGAATGAAAACAACGGTGGTCCGTATTTTCAGAGAAATTGAATTTCTAACTTTTCAATTTGCAGAAATAATGGCATATATTCTTCAAGAAAGTTGTAGATTAAACAATTTTAGGCAACTTTGATTGATACAATTTTTCTGTAGCTCTAGAAATGTCCGAGTTAGAGCAGTTTTTTCCTTCGTGGCTTAGGGTGTTCCTATAAAAATCAGTTATTTTGCTCTAACTTTTTATTTAAACTTTTCAGCAAAGTTTTCTTCCCGAAGCTTCTACAACAAATAAAGATACACCTTATGGTATTATCACTATCATATATCAATCAAAATTTATTGTGATTTTTGTAAAAAATAGGCCTTTTTCAAATGTTTATTTCTCTGGTTGGGGCAAGCAAAAAAAAAAATTAACACCATTTTTATTATTATTGCACGATGTATCTAAAAACTGGAGATAAGTAGTTTTTTTTTTAAATTGAGTAAAACACATATGAAAAGGGCGTAATTTTATAAGAAAATCATAAATTACTCGCTAACGGTAAAAGATATCGGCAAGATTTAAACGTTAAAAGTTCTATTTTTTTAAGTTCCAAAAACCATCTTTTGTCAACTTTATTGACAAATTTGAAATAAAAAAGTTAAAGAAAAAACATGTTTTTTTTAGGTCTCTACAAAGTTATCTAAGGAAAACTGTCCTTATGAAGGTCTCTACTTCCGATATTATGTATGAGTAATTTCACTAGGCTTGGTGCACAAATTACATAACGCATAAAGGGGAGGGAGGGGGGGGGGGAAACGTTAATTATTGGGGAATATGGGGGGGGGGGCATTTTTTTTTCTTTTTTTTGGGGGGGGGGTGGGGGGGGGGCGTGCGGATTAACTTGTATATTTACCTTTTTTTTTACCTTTTGACAACGTCGCGTGCGGGTCTTACTGGCCTTTGTAAATCGAATCGCGTAGAACATTTTATTGAAAAACTAATTATGCCGTGTGGTGTTAAATCGTGCAGCATTAGCGACGACCGCTTTCTATGGAAGAGCGAATTTTGTAACAAAAAATACCATGCTGCCTGCGTCGGTGTACAACGACAACGTGAGCATTTCATCACCGCATTTATGGTGCCTTTGTGTGCTGACTGCCAACTCATTTTACGGAAGGAAGCCGACGTGAGGAAGCTGCTTCATCAACAGGAACAACTTGTGGATGCAATCCGCTTTCAAGCAGACGCGAACCATCGTATTGCTGCTGACCTGAAAAAATTCTGCATAGTATCAGAACTCTTCGAAAGCATTGAACACCTGCTTGAAGACGTGAAAGGAACGTTGGCAGTAACAATTGATGCCGGCGTCGGTGGTGTAGTGGTAAGCGTGACTGCTACTTGGCACCCCAGTAGGGTCTGGGTTCAATCCCAGTCGACGTCGGTGGTTTTTCTGAGGCGAAAAAATCTGGTCACGTCTTCCTTCGGAAGGGAAGTAAAGCCGTTGGTCCCGGTTCATATTCATGAGTCGTTAGGTAGGGTCCAGGTGGTGGTGTCGTCTTCCTGGCGTCGGTGATTGTCACCATGTGAGGAAATAGGCCGACGTAAAATAAAGATTAAAAAAAAAAAAAAAAAGTAACAATTGAAAATAATCAAAATATAAGCAGCACAGTCGGTCAGCATATAAAGTCTTGTGACCTACATATACACACGACCACGGCCGGCATCAACGAATCGAATTCCACGATGGCGCAAAAAATTACAGAACATTTTGACGAACGGGTATTAAGCATATCAAATGACATGGCACTTTTATCGAAAGATGCCGAATCGTCATCACCTCCACTCTACTATGATAACTCAAAGCTTCGGGAAATTCTGGAAGAAGTGAAATTTGTGTCTGGGGCTGTTTCTAGCCTTCAGATCAATGCAACCAAAAATACAGAGCCACATCAGAAGACCCTGGAAGAAGAATTAGCAGAAAGATCGTCAGTACACAATACTGTCATTTCGAAAGAGCATACATGTCCTGGATGGCGATTTTTGGGTCATAAATGGCATTGGAAGCAAGACTGGTCCAGACTAAGACAACAAACCCAATAAAAACTTCCAAGGAAATGAAAGACACACACAAAAATCTGACAAAGAACTACTGGCTACTGCAAAAGTGCAATTTTCCAGCCCACCAACGTCCACTGACCACCCAATTACAGCCCTCTCGGTATCAAAACTTATCAACTTCAAAAAGGTGAAACAACCAACCCATACCGAGCAGAAAACCAGACACAACAACATACTGAAGCAAGCACCTTCGAAAATACCGACACATCAACACATCGGGAATCGAATTCTATACCTGGCCGGTCATTTTACACTATGCGCCCACCGCCCAGCGTAAGCATGACGCAGCAATCAGCTGTTTCAATCCATCCACCTTTGCTCACCGAACAACTATCATCAGCCGGAATTGATCATCCACCACTTTTGGACCCTATAGTCAGACTGACGGAACAATCAGCATCTGGCGACCAACGCGTTCTGAAGGCGCGACTACGGGACCCTAAAATTTTGGACTTAGTGCGGACATACCTTTCGTTCCTACATGACCAACCACCTTCCGTATGCATTCGCGGAATCACAAAAATTAGTGCAACATTAATGCTAGCAGACATAAAATTCTTGCGCGAAATTTTCCTGGACGTCCATGCAGAACTAGGAATCCCACGCAATGACGCCTTGGCAGACCTTCAGTCACATCGAGCGTTCCTGTCTAGTGAACGTACAGAACGACTGCAGCGTAGTAGGGAGGCCGCCCTGAAATTTTTATAACCCTTCAAATTTTCGGAAACACTAACGCGCCCTTTGGAAGAAGTATCATTTAATAGTATTGTAAGTATAATTAATCCTCCAAAACTGTCTTCGCCTTCTCAACAGAATGCGACTGAAATTTTGGTATAATCCCAAAAATTCAAACGCAAAAAAAAACCACAAAAAAAAAAAAAAAACAAAAAAAACTTCTACCTTCTTTCTTCATTGTTCTTGCGACCGAAACAAGAAGGAGGGAAGGAGGAAAAGGGAAAAAACAAAGTGAAATTTAATATATTATTTTATGGAATACCGGTATAACGTAAAATTGAAAAATAAAAAATGGAGGTTGTGGTTTCCGTGCTCTCAGCGCTCTCTACTTACTTCTCAAGAACTAAAAACTATCAAGCTCAAAGAATTTGAGCATGTCTGGGTTAAAGCACTGCTGATGCTGATGCTGATGAAACACATATTTTTGCATCTGTGTATTTCCCACCCGAACATGCCAATAAACAATCTTTCGAATTATTCTTTCAAAATGTCGAAATTATCACGTCAAATATGGAACCGGAAGTAAAACTGCATATTTATGGTGACTTTAATAAACGGAATGCGAACTTCATCCCTGACATCGAAAATGAATCAATTCTACTCCCAGTCGTAGGCGAAGACGAAACTCTACAATTCCTTTTCGACCAAATTTCACATTTTGGCTTGCACGAAATTAATCATATAAAGAATCAGCAAAATACTTTTTTAGACCTCTTATTTACGAACTGCACTGAAGACTTTTGTGTGAGTACTTCATTGTCACCTTTATGGAAAAATGAAGTATTTCACACAGCAATTGAATATTCAATCTTCGTACATAATACTCACATCCCCAGCGACTGGGATTTCGAGGAAGTGCCGGAATATCAAAAAGCAAATTACGAAGAAGCAAAACGTAGACTATGTACAATAAATTGGCAGAACATAATAAGTATTGAAGGAAATGTCAACACTGAAGTAGGCAAATTTCATTCAATTATTCAGTACCTTATTTCAGAAACTGTACCAATGAAAAGAAGAAGGCGAACCCAAAACAATAAATTACCAGTCTGGTTCAATCCACATTTGAAACATTTAAAGAACAAAAAACAAAAAGCACACAAATTATATAAAAAGCAAAACTCTAGCACAAATTTGCAAAACTATTATGACATATGCAACCAACTTAACACGGCCATTAATTCTGCACATGAAGAATATAATCGTAAAGTCGAAACTGAAGTCAAATCATGTCCCAAGAATTTCTTCAATTATGTAAAAACGAAATTGAAAAATAGCAATTTTCCCCCAAGAATGCATTTTGACGGAAATGTAGGTGATAATCCTTCTGAAATCTGCAAGCTTTTTGCAGATTTCTTCCAAGAAGTATACACTACATTCTCCGAAGAAGACCGTGATCGCGACTTCTTTGCATTCATTCCTGAATTTTCCAACAATATATCTGTAAATCAATTACCTCCTCACGAAATTCTCAATGCACTAAAAAACTTGGATGCTTCTAAGGGACCAGGTCCAGACGGTATTGCACCCGTATTTTTAAAGAACCTTTCAGACGAACTTGCCCTTCCTTTAGAACTTCTCTTTAATATGTCTCTTAAGAGCGGAACATTTCCCACCATTTGGAAATCTTCTTATTTGGTTCCGATTTTCAAATCAGGCACGAAATCAGACATCCGCAACTATCGTGGAATTGCCATTATCTCTTGCATCCCAAAACTTTTTGAATCTCTCGTGAATGAAAATATTTTTCAGCAAGTAAAAAATCAAATTACAAGCAAACAGCACGGCTTTTTCAAAGGTCGCTCAACCACTTCTAATCTTCTTGAATTTGTAACTTTTATTTTGAATGCAATGGACAATGGCAAGCACGTAGAAGCACTTTACACTGACTTCAGTAAAGCCTTTGACCGAATCGACATACCATTATTACTCTTCAAATTGCAAACAATTGGAATGGAGCCTGGACTGTTAAATTGGCTGCAGTCATATTTAACGCATCGCGAACAAATTGTTCGCTTTCAAAATAAACTTTCAGAACCTATCTCTGTCACCTCGGGGGTCCCCCAAGGTTCACATTTAGGCCCACTTCTTTTTATTTTGTACATAAACGACATTTCCTACATACTTAAAAAAATCCAAATACTGATATATGCAGATGACATGAAGCTCTTCATGGAAATAAACAATTCTAGTGACGCAGAAGAATTCCAGAACGAAATTAACTTATTCAACACATGGTGTAGCAAAAGCTTACTTCAACTTAACGTGAAAAAATGTAACTCAATAGTATTTAGCAGAAAAATCGAAACACCTCGTACGGAAATATTTTTAGGAAACCAAAAAGTAGAAAAATGCAAAATAGTAAGGGACTTAGGCATTACCCTAGACTCTAAACTCACTTTTGTAGAACATTACAACACTATTATAAGTAAAGCAAATAGCATGCTGGGCTTCATTAAGAGGTTCAGTCACAATTTTCAAGATCCATATACTATTAAAATATTATACATTACATATGTCAGGCCAATTCTGGAATACTGCAACCTAGTATGGAACCCGTACTGTTCCATACACGACGAACGCATAGAATCCGTCCAAAAGCAATTTCTTTTATATGCCCTAAGGAAATTGAATTGGACTGTATTTCCACTGCCATCTTATGAAGCACGCTGCATGCTTATCAATTTACAGACACTTAAAGAACGCCGCGAATCTGCAATGCTTTTCTACGTCAATGACATTATTTCACAACGCATAAAATCAGAAGAACTACTCTCGCAATTGAACTTTTATAGTCCCAGTCGGCATCTTAGAACACGGAAATTATTCTTAGAAAAGTCGTACAGAACTAATTATGCAAAAAATGGCCCCATTAATCGAATGATGCGCCAGTATAACTTACATTGCGAAATCATCGGCATCACTATGTCTAAAGAACAAGTAAAATGTCGTCTAAAAGACAACAGAAATAATGTATAGTATGTAAGTAGAACACTGTAACCATTGTATGTAGTCTACATTGCTTGACGAAATAAATAAATAAATAAAAAAAAAAAATAGTATTATTGAAAATGAATAAGGTTTTTTATTTTAGAAGAGCTGTCAGATTGTTCAAACATTATCCTTCCATTCATCCATCCCAATCTAAATCGACAGCAACGGATTGTGTCCGTTCAGGTGTAATCAGGTTAGAATGGAGGTGCTACGAAAAGAGATTGTGCAGCTCTGGATTGATGGAAACAGTGTCGAAGAAGCTATCAAGAATTTGTTGCAAAACTTTCCACGTATTTGTGTAACGAGTGCTCAAAAGCTAATGAAGATTGAAAAACTTCATTTCAATTAACGTTGGAGAAAATGTTCTCGTACACGCACGCGTTTTGAAAAAGAAAACGATAGTTGGCTGAGCGGAAGTGTGACTTTCGGAGTGAATTCTCCAAAAACCTCACGGAAAAGGAAACTTAAACCATTCTCCAAAAGCTGCCGGAGGACGCAGCAAAACCGCCTGTGGGAAAGTAAATTAAAATTTACCACCGAAGAATTGGGAATCGCAGCAACGTCAAGTGCAAGGGCAGAACTGCCGGATATCAGTCCCATCTTTGCTTGATTTCCTATTCATATGGGACTGATATGCGTTTCACGACAGAGAAAGGTCGTCGTATTGCTGGAAAGGTATTTGAAGAAATTGCGAAAAATTCAGAATTAGATCTAACAGACTTATTTACATCTGATGCCACTGCATCAATGGCTCCCGAAAAGGTAATCAGCTTCCTATGTCGGAATGATTTCAGCAAAGCACAATACATGGACGTACGAATTGCCACCATGGAGCAGGGTATTAATCTATACCCGTCGTATAACACTATAATCGAAGCAAAAAAGCGTTGCTATCCTTCTGGTATGTAAATTTCTGGCAATGTTTGACATCATAATAATTCCTATAATTACAACAGGTATTCCCATAAAACCGTCTGAGGCAAGTGTTGTACTTCAGGATCTAATTGATCATACTGCGAAGCGCCTAATTGAGTACATCAAGTATGAGCAGAAAATGGTTTTAATGTTCAAATGAGGCTGTGACGGCAGTACAAATCATGACAGGTGAATGATTTTATATAGTTTCAAGATTTGACTAATTATTTACTTAGATCTTAGATCTCTTAGTCAAATATGGCAGAACCAATTTCTCTCTGTTAAGTTAAAATAACATAACAATTTTGTTTCTTTAAATAGATACAATCCTTTATTGATGAGGATGAGGATGGCGAACTTCGTGAATATAACGATAGCAATATATTTGCGGTTTCAATGGCTCCTCTGCGATTGTACACGGAAACGAGTGGAGTAATGATTCAATGAATAATGATTTTTCATCATCAGTCGGCCTTTGCCGGTCCGTTATATTAATATTCGAGAAAGAGAGTGCGCAACTAACTAACCAAGTAATTTCGAAGATGAATGCCGAAATCGTGAAACTAATACGAACTACAATTGACAATGTTTCCATTACTGCAAAAATGTGCTTCACCATGGTGGACACAAAAATTATAAATGATTTGACGAAAACCTATTCCAAAAAATGCTACATTTGCCAGCGATCCGGTAAAATGCTGAACTCACCACTCAAAGCACCCGATTCGGATGATCCTGCAAAATACAAGTTTGGTATTTCGCCACTGAATGCCTAACGTTTGCATTAAAAAAAAGGACTTTTATCGGATGGTGATAATAAAAAAGCGAACACAGATAATTAAATTTGATAAATTTCCCATGGAAGGTAATTATTTAAGCTTACTTGCAAAAACATTCTACGCCCTTACGAGCGGCCTTCCGGCAGTTAACCGGAACATTCGCCATGGCGGACAAAAACATGCGTGTAGGCATGTTTTTAAGTTCTTTCTTCGTTTTATTTATCAATTTCTCCTCAGTTTTCGCGACAAATTTGTTGGAGTAGATCTTACGCTTCAGGTTGGCCAAGAAATTCTCGATGGGACGCAGCTGGGGGACATTGGGCGGGTTCGCCGACTTGGATACCACATCGATATTCAGCCGCTCCATCTCCTCCAACGATCGCTTCGAGTAGTGGGCCGTCGCCAGATCCGGCCAGAACACCACGTCTTCGCCCTTATGGTATTTCTTGATGAACGACGCAACTTCCGGCAGGCATTTTGTACTATAAATTTCCTCGTTCACGACCAGTCCAGAGCGAGAGAAGAGCGGCTTTGACATCCCCTTCTCGCTGATTGTCAGCCACAGCAGCACCTTCTTGGGGAACTGAGTGTGTGAAATGAACTTCACCTCGGAGCTCACTTCCTTCGTGGGGGAAGTAAAATATGAAGTGCCCTGCCAGTCGTTGCCATCCAGGGTGATCACCGCCACGTTGCGATTCGCCGGGAAAATCGAGTTGACCATCTTATTCAACCGCTGCCGCTGCGTCATTGCCTGCAGCTCCGAAACCAGTGGACACGACTTCCGGTACTTTTTCACTGTTTGGCCGGTTGAACCGACTTCCCGGCCAAGCGCACGCCAAGCGATGTAGCCACTATTCCCTCGGTCTTCCTCTCCAGCATCCTTTGGAGCTTCAGGGTCGCTCAGGGTCGTCGGCCGTCCGGAACCGGACTTTCTTTTGATGCTCTAATTGTTGTCTAATAGTGCCAAGATGTTGTAGATGCCGGAACGGGCGTATCCGCCGTCCACAAAGTACCGCACGATGTCCGTTTTCGACGCGGCGGGGTGCCGTTCTTTGAACGTGCACACTTCTGAACGAATTTGCTACATTGTTTTTGTCATCACGGTTAGAGTTCGACTGATAGAGCTGTCAAATTTTGTCTGCTGACTCATGGGTTACCATGATTGATGCTGCATGGGTAGTTTCGTCAGTGCGGGTGAAGGAAAACCGGCAATTTTAGTCCATTTTTTTAATGCAAACGTTAGTGGAGGACCAATGCGCCCTTGGTGTATTTTAACGGAAGGTGTTGCGTACGATCTACGGTGGCGTGCAGATGGAAGACATACGTGGAGGAGGCGAATGAACCAAGAAGTGCAGCAGTTACTGGGAGAACCTCCCATCGTACACACCGCTAAAATCGGTCGACTACGATGGGCTGGGCATGTCTTAAAAATGTCAGACGACAGCCTAGTTAAAATTTTGCTTGAAAACGAACCGACGGGCACAAGAAGAAGAGGCACGCAACGAGCAAGGTAGATCGATCAAGTAGAAGGCGACCTACGGACCCTTCGCAGACAGCAATGCTGGCGAAGTGCAGCAATGGACCGAATAGAATGGAGACACCTTCTGTGTACAGGAGAGGCCACCCCGGCCTTAGTCTGATTGGTAAGTAACCCAACCTACATCAATGATGAATAAATGTTATTTTATTAAACAAATTTGTTCAGCTTTTTCTTCTAGTAAGCTGAGTAATTTGTTTGAACAACAATTCGGTTATTTGACACTGATGTTTGTTGAGAAGTTAGTTGGGATCTCGCGACCTGTGTTTTATGGAGTCGATTTATGTGTTTCTCCAAATATCTAGTATAAGAGTTTAATCTGCTTTTTTTTCTTCCTTATTTATTAGTTTGTATTTGTTTTGTTTCGATATCTTGAGGAGTCTCATCGTCGCCCAAGGGTAACCACAACAGGCCGAAATCAAAAAGGGAGCCCTGACCATATCGCACAGAGTCCTAGTGCTGGTGACCAGGCTTTGATGAGACTAAAGACTGCTATTTCCATGTTCCTCTCTCCAACCCATCCCCAAAAAATGTCACCGCTTTTAACTTCGGGTAAACCGCGAGTAAAAGGCCCAAGTCATATTAAGCCGAGTACTAAGTCATTACATTATAAAAATAAAAGAATTATCGGCTCCGTAAAGCTTACGCAACTGAGCCTTACAAGTAAGTGAACTAGTTTAAAATAAACAAAGTTTGAAAAAAAAAGTCCATTGCTGTAACAAAGGCTGTGATATCGAAGTGCACCACACAACGTAAACATTTATTTTTATTTATTTTTCTTTCGTATATAGAGAAGATACAAAGGTTGTTTATCTTTATTTATTTGTTACTTGTTTGTTTTCTTTTTTCTTTCTTCTCTGTGGTTATTTACTCTTTTGTTTGCATATTCTTTTTCTTCTTCTACTTCGCTTAGGTTGTTCAATCGATTGCCGGAAGATCTAAACAAGAACCGAAATTGAAAGTTTCCCTGTGAAGTTTTCATGTCACTTTTAACTTGATAATAACCAATGTTTAAACTTCAAACCGAGAGAAACTTCCAAAACCGGCTGCATTTCGGTTACATTCAATTCGTATCTCAGTTTGCTTGAAATGTGGTTTGTTGTTGTTGTTATTTTTGTTATTTGATGTTTACTTTACTCTCTCAGTTTCAGCTTCTATTTCTATGCTCATTGATGTTTTGCTGTTTTCTTGTCTTCTGTTTGTCGTTATGCATTACGTACTTTTTATGTTTTTGTGTGTATGTGTTTTATCGAAATTGCCAACCAGATCCAACATTTAAGATGTATTTTTACGAACAAAAAAAATGTAAACAAAAAACAGAACAATGATGAAAAACAAGACACTTTCCTCAGATGTCTGCGTGTTTGTGTGTATGTATCAGTGATGAGATGATGATGAATGTGAGTTAATGAGAATGAAGAATATAAAATTGAGACGAAATAAGGGAGAAATGCTGCTGCTTGTTGATCGAAGAACAAAAACGATTTTTTCGGGATTGGAACAAGGGAATGTGCGAGGAAGGAACAAAAACTTCTATCAATACCCGAGAGTGCAGAGTCCGTGGGAGCGGAAGAGATTCCACCGGAATGGAAGGTTGATGCGTGCGTTAGTTGTCTGTGTCGGTGTGGATGAGTTAAAAGTAAGTTTGTTGTTCTGAGGGTAGATAAGTTAAAATGACAAAACAAAACATTAAATCTGTGCTTGGGAACAAAGTTGGCTATGACTTCGGTTTGTTTTGTGTACTGCTTCTTCTGCTTGCGTTGTGGCTTATCCTACTTTCATTCTCTTCCATTGCTGCCTTGGTATTTTTAGTGTGTTGCTATGGTTGCTGTTTGACAAACCTTCTTCCTGAATTTACGTGATCTCTTCTTCCTAGCTGGCTCTCAATGTTTGTGTTTTTGTTTTTGCTTTGCTCGTATGAGTAAAGAAACGGTTTACAAACGGCGCTCTGACTCGAGGTCTCCATTTCGTTCTTTTGTTTTTTTTTATTTGTTAAATCAAGGGGATGGTCATAATCTTCGTAGTTGTTTTGTGATTTGACGTTTTAATCATTTGCTTTTGGTTGATTGATAGTTAGTGTTCGCTTTGCTGCTTTTAGTTTGTTTGTTTGTCTGTTTCTGTTTAGATAAGGAGATTAAAACTATTTTGCTTTACTATGTATAAGATTAAAATTCTGTGAATAATATATTATGCATTTTTGTTTGTTTGCGATTCCACCTCTGTTGTTTTTGCTGTGTGTTTGTTAGGAAACTTGTCTACTAAACTAGGTTGATGTGATCAAAAAATGAAAACTGGACACATACATGTGTAGGCAAAGGTTATGTTAGTTGAATGTTGCTTCACAATGATGTATTGTTTAAAATTAAATCTTGTAAAAATTAAATAAAGAAAAATAGTGTGTGGAGGTTTTTGGATAATTTAAAATTAATTAATTATTTTTAATTATGTTTCTTTTATGCTTTAAAAACGGTAGAAAGGGGAAATCGTTCATTGTGTTCTGTTCGAATTTGCTCGTCAAAATTTTCCTGAAAACTGGTTTTTGCGATTATCAGTTGTTGGCTGTTTTTTGTTTTCTTGATGTATGAACTAAAAATAGGGTAATTTTATCTAAAATAATTAAAATTTACGTTATTATAATCAAAATACAATATAAAATAAAAAATATATAATTAACATAATAACTTCTCAATATATATTTTTATACAAATATTTTTTTTTCCATTTTTTTCTATGCTTTTCACGTTTGTTGCCTTCAATTTTCCTTCGATTAATTCTGTCAGTGTTTGATTTTCTTTACATTCCTTTATCAGTAGCTTCTTTACAAATAATTCTTCCGACTATTTTTCGTTTTCTTTTCTCCGTATAGCGCGTTTAATTAAGAGTAACATCTAAACGTTAATATTTATATAATTAGGTTATTTTTCCGCCGAAGGTACGCGCTGATGTGTCTGCCCCGAAGAGCAGGCCAGTCTCGCCCAAGGCAGCGGACAAGTGCTACCAGCCAAACTCGAAACATTTAACCAACAAAGATGAACAAAAAACAAAATATGCTTCCGAATAGAAAGATAACGATTACGAGGTAACGAAAAATTATAACGGAAAATTACAGCTACAAATAGATTAAACGGTAACGTTTTTTTTTTATTTTCGAAAAAACTAATAAAAAAGGAGTACAAACAGAGTATATTGAAACAAAGCTGGCAGCACTGTGAACCAGCTGTCATCGGTGGGCACGGCCTACTGGCAGGGCAGAGTACGTATTTTTTTTGCACGTGTCAAAAACCTTTCTAGTTCCGTTTTTGTCGACCTGAAAAAATCCCTTTTACAACTTAATTGGTTTCGCTTCACTTTTACAATCGTTTTAATCCGGTACATAATTTTTGAGTTTTAGAACGTACACAGAAAATATTTTAAAAATAATGATTGAATATTGCATAATTTTACTCTTGTTTCACTTAGTTTTTTGTTCACTTTTCTAAAGTTTTCAATCGTAATTTCGACCGGAAAAATAAACAAATGATAATCGAACACTCCTAAGCACACTAAAAAGGATTCACGAGTCTGTCCATCCGATCCGATGCGCTTTGCGCGAGCTTCTCTGCATTCACATCACGTCGTCGCCGCTCGCATGCAAATGGTAGCCAGTTCAATCCGGCCCGTCGCCGCCATCCTGTTGCATTCCTTGATCGGAGCCGTTCTTCTTAGCTTCTCCCATTTCTTCTTTTAAATAATTTGAAATAATTTTCATTCAGTCTTTTCTCCCACATTTTTTTTTTTTTGCTTATTTGCTTGTTGTATTCTCCTTCTTCTCCGTCCATTTTTAGTTCCGGCTGTGTGCTCAATACTTCTTTCCCGCTCAGCTCAAAATGTGTGTATGTGTGTTTGTAGTTTGTTTTATGTCGAGTGTAAATTTCATTTAAGGCAGCTTATTTTGGGGCACCATTCCAGTTTTCTGACAATAAAGAATCGAAAAAGAAAACACCACGACTACGTGAAGACATTCCACTTCGTTGCGCCCGGTTTGACCGATTCAGCGCGTACTTGCATTGCTCAGAGCGACTTCATCAGGGTGAAACCGAAACGTTGGTCCGTCGATCTGTCGTGGGTTTTTGAGTTTGTTTGTAGTTTAAATCTTTCGCATCATCTTCCACGCGAAGGGGGTTAGTTTGTGTTGAACGACTTCTGCCATCCTCCTTTGTAAATGGGTGTTTATTTTGTTTTGCTTAAGAAAGTCTATGTGTGTGTGGGTATTTTTTAAAATCAACAATTAACAGAGTATTAAACAAAATCGATATAAATTCCACAGCGGCAGCAATGCGCCAAGAGTGGGGTGGTTTAGTAATTGGAAACTGTGCGTTTCTTTTGCCGAAAAATGAACTGAATCTCCGAATAAGTGAAGCTTGTCAAACGCACAATTTCCATTTTTTTGCAAAAGAAAACAAATTCTACAGTGTTTCCAGTTTTCTGTGTGAGTTAATAAAATTGGATCATAGTAAGCAACGATTTTCTTCAATCGAATATAGATGATTTGAAGCATAGCGTTTATGGTTTTTTGTTCTGCAAAAATTCTCGACGATGCTACGACAGCGGGGAGCCCATTGTTGCCATTGGTAAGTGTTGTCAGATTGTATTCTTCCGAAAAAAAAAACAGACCTTCAGACAGATTATGTTTCTCGCTTTGCCGCCACTTCGAAAAGCTATGCCGATCGATAATTTCGAATATTGTCATCCCTAAATTGTTCTTCTTTGCCTAAAAAGCTGATATCAAATTTTTCGTGTTCTACACATTTTTCGTATTCTTCCTATGTATCTCCGAAATCTTGATTAATTTTTTGCTTCGATCACTTCCGAATGTTTGTTTTTCTTTTGAATTTTGCACTTATCACTTTTTTCCGATTCGGTTTCCGCGTTTTTTTTTTGTTTTCCTCTTTTTGAAAGATTTCTTTAATCACTTTTCTTTCTTCTGCACATGCCAAGCCAAACTGATAATTATTTTTTTCTACTCCGAAGAGTCTAATCCTACACATCCAAATTTTACAAGATTTTGTTCTTTTTACAAATATTTTCTTTTCTTTAGTTAATCACATTTCACCATATTGAACTTTTTATATTTTGTTTTTTTTTTCTTGACGTTTTTTTTTGTTTTCTTCAATCAAAATAAATCACTAGTATGTTTTCTTTAATTTTTGCTTGTTTTTTTTTTGTCGTTATTCTTCCGTATTCTTTTTTATTCCACCAAAACTGATTTTTTTTCTAGTTTTCTATTATTATTACTAAATTCACGATTTCGCACTGTCCGAAAATTTATTTACATCATCGTATTTTTTTCCCATTTTTGTTTTACTTGTCCAAAGAGTCACCAAAACTTAATTTTCGTTTCTTAGAAACACTCAAACGGTTCTTTTTTTTTGTTACTTTTCCTGTATTGTGTTTGACTTTCCCGTCACTTTATTCCTACGATGTCGACATTACTTTTGAAGCACGGTGAGATTTTCAATCTAACTAAATTTCTTCACTTTGAGTTTGGATTTTATTCTGCTGGGTTTGATTTGTTTTTTTAAACTATACTCTAGACAACCTTAAACAATTAGGAAATATTGGTAATAAATTTCGTAAACTGAAGGAAACTTATCACCTTCGTTTTTCTCACCCCCAGCCCATTTCCGGTAGGTGAAGCGCGATCACATATGTGTTTGTGTGTTTGTGTTCGGTTGAATTGGGTTGGTGGAAATCCGCCAGTACATCAGATTGTTGATTTGGTTTTAAGTGTATGTTGAATGAGTTTGTTAAATCAATGATGTCGTTTTAAATTAAAATGGCCTAATTTTTCAGATTTAATCTCAAAGTTCCGAATGTTGAATAATTTTAAAATCCTACAACTTGGTTGATTACAGTACGTTTCTGTTTTCATGCTTGTTTTTTTTTTTGTTGTTTAAATTTCTAAATCTTAAATATTAAGAATTATGAAAAATTCAGTCATTTTTTACCGTTTTCTTATTATTGTTTTCTTGATGATTAGCGAAAGATAAGTTTTTTTGTGTGTTTTCTTTTTATACAATATAATAAGCGATCTAATTGTATGATTTAATATTTTTGTTTCTTTAAAAGAGACTGTTAATCGTATAGTAGTAGTACGTTTGCAATTTAGAGTGTTACTACGATTGTATTGGTGAGAGCTTTCGCCTTTTTTTGTTTCAATTTTGATAAACCAATATAGCTACATAATTGTTTACGTTTTTCATAATCCTATTAGTATTAGTAAAAGTCGTAGCGATTGCTAGGCGATGACTGCTTTCCATTCTATGTTGCACGTTGACTTAATTTTTTATCAACCGATGATTCCGTTTTTTTTTTCAATGTGTGTGTGAGTGTTTTAGTGCAAATTTTCATCCGATGTGTGTTGGTGTGAAAGTGTGTACGAGTCGCGGTTGGTGTTGTTGTTCCTTTAGCTCCATACCGAATAGGTATCGGTGTACCACTGCTCCCCTCCGTTGGTGCCGAGGGGTTGCTGGGGCAAGGGCTGACTGCCCCAGTTACTACCAAGATTTCCTATTGCTGCTGCTGCCGCCGCTCCGTAGCGCCGTTTGATATCCCCTTGATTTTGGTGACCTCCGTCGAACTTACGTTTACCGATTGCTGCTACAGGTTGGGCGGAAGCGTGGAAAAATGTTGCGTGTACGTGATCGGTTATTTGATTCAATGTGGAGCAGAGTAGGACAAGGAGGAAGAGAAGAATATGGAAAAAGAAAAGTGTGAATTATTTAAATTGGTTGAATTTCTCTATCGCTGAGGTTTAACTTTGTTAGTTTCCTATCATTATGGTATTTCTGTTGATTTCATTCTTATTATTGTTGTTTCTTAAGCACTTGCGTGATTTTTAGCACAGTACAGATGTTTTTTTTTCTGTAATGTATGATTTGTCATTTTCTATGAGGAGTTTGAAACCTAAAATAAATAAGACTTAATACCATAAAAAAATAAAACAATTCAAATTTATGTGAATATAGCCGGTAGGTATGTCCTGGTCATATTTTTTTGAATGATTTTATATAACGTCAAGAATGAACGATAAGATGTGAAAATGTTCCAACAAACATTAGAAGCGAATTAAGAGCTCAAAAATGTTAACATTAAGCCAAATGTAGTCTTGTTCAGCCTTTAATCAGCACAAATTATTTGTTGGGATAGTACTTGAATATCCTTCAGATATCATGAAAATCTGGTCAGCACAATTGGGAGGTTTAAACAATGTTTAACAGGAAAATGGCACCGCTATTAATATTAAGCAACCATAACCAGCATAACTGGTGGCGCACACTGAAGGCCTGAACTGGCAAGGAAAAACATTAGGTTTATCGTTAATGTTTTATTCTTCTTAAAAAGAAGAGTATTGCGATCTCTTGAAAACACTACTTTTGATCCGAAGCTCGGAAGGCCAAGCGTCATTTACCATTCGACTCACCTCGACGAGTACGAAAACTTTGTGTGCTTTTTTATGAGTTTGTGTATTTCTGTGACGCTTCTAAGCATGGCGTGTTTCTCAGCAGTCACTGGACTGATTTGCATATATTTAACCCTAATCACGATTAACCTATCCCCCTTAACCTAACCCACCCCCCTTAACAGAACTCCTACTTTTGTTTTAAGGGGATCAAAATTGGCTCTGAACGGTATAAAGAAATACCTTGTTCACCCAATGGAAAATCACCATCTCACTTTCTGAGTGGGCCTAACAGCATCCTTACTGTTAATTTAAAAGGGACAAAATCGACTCTGAAGTGTTATAAATTTCACTCATTATTTTCTCAATGAAAAACCTACATCAAATTTTGAATTTCGTAACCTGGATTGCACTGACTAAGACCATCCCCACCGGTGGGTTCGTATCTGGGTAATATTTTGATGACAGAGGCTTAGCCACCCACTTTCGCACTGGTTGTTCATAAAAAGGCAACACAATAAGACTCAAATTTACTCTCGCACCGGTTTTGTTTCGCTAAATAGTTCGTGCAGTGTATAGTTTGAATACTCTTCCGTATAGGTTTTCGACGTTCTGTTTGTCCCAAAAATTGGATCTTGGGAAACATCCAGCCAAGCCCTGCAAACCACTTCGTTGTTTTGTTGCGTCCAATTCATTCCACATAACCCTTATGTGATCGACAGGGTACCCGAGTACCTTTTCATGTTCCGTAATGTAAGAATTTCATTGTTAATTTTAAAACAGGAAGTCGAAATTCAGTGGCATCTTAATAGAAGTTGGAAGGCATTTTTTTTGCATAAAAACATTTCGTATAGTAGCAAGGGGGGGCCGAAGGGGTGGACTTCGATTGTTTTACCCCTTAAGTGATCGACAGGGTACCCACCAAATTCAAATGATTATAACTCTGGCAATTAATGACCGAATTTAATTCTTTTGGCACCGTTAGATTCAAAAACTTATTCGCTTCAAGGAAATCACTGACAATGACCATTTGAATTCATCTGGTTCTTGTAAATCCGGCTTTATGGGGCTGTGTTCCGGTACGGAGACATAATTTCGGAACATCTATTGAATTTCCAGGAATGGATGTCAAAATCTTTGGAATAATTTCTATTCTATTGTGGGTCATATGCCGACTTGTTCCTGGAACGGCTGTTCTATAACAGGTTCCCACTGGGATTACAGTGGCCATGAACATATTTTGAAGGAAACCCTGGCAATATGGGTATAAAAATTCATGACATTTCTCCAGTAAGATATTTCTCAACGTTTTGTGGTCATCTGATGATTTGTTCTCGGACCTGTCAATCCGGAGCAGGTTCCCGTGGGGTTTCGAGTGGTCAGGAACATTTTCAGTAGAAAACCCTGGCAATATGGGTATCAAAATTCATGCATTTTCGCCAGTAGGAGATTTCTCAACGTTTTGTGGTCATCTGATGATTTGTTCTCAGACCTGTCTTTCCAGATTAGGTTCCCGTGGGGCTTCGAGTGGTCATTAACATTTTCAGTAGAAAACCCTGGCAATATGGGTATCAAAATTCATGAATTTTCGCCAGGAGGAGATTTCTCAACGTTTTGTGGCTAGTTTTGTTCCTGGCCGCTAGAGGCCTCCCAAGAACCTGCTCCAAGATGACCGTTCCTAGGACAAATTATCAGATGGCCACAAAACGTTGAGAAATAGCTTTCTGGTTAAATTTCATGAATTTTGAAACCCATATTGCCAGGATTTCTTTCTAAATATGTTCATGGCCACTCTAGGCCCCACGGGAACCTGTTACAGAATGGACGTTGCAGTAATAAGTCAGCATATGGCCCACAATAGAATAAAAATAGTTTCTAGGAATTATTCCAAAGATTTTGACATTCAATCCCGGAAATTCAATAGATGTTTCCAGATAGTGTCTCCGTACCGGATGACAGCCCCGGAAACCCGGATTTACGGGAACCAGATGAATTCAAATGGTGATTGCTTATAATGTTCCTGAAGCGAATGCATTTTTGAATATAACGGTACCAAAAGAATTAAAATCGGTCAATAATTGCCTGAGTTATAACCATTCGAATTTGGTGGGTACCCGATTACCCTGTCGATCACTTAAAGGTGTTTTTTTTGTTTGTCGAACACATAAGGGTTAAAAACAAATTGGAAACACTCAAATTAAAATGAAACTCTTCCAGATGAAGATGTTGTTTGAACGTTTCAACTTGTTTTGCTTATTGTTCTTCAAATAGCAAAGCTCGGCTCGGTTGGGTCGGGTTGTCAAATTTACGAACCGGCTACTCACCGAGCGAGCAAACTGTCATTTTTCAACCCGGTTACCAACCACCGGTGCGGTTGTCAAACAGGGTAACAATTTACCGATATTACCGTATTGGTGCGGTTGGTCTAAGTCGAGGCGCCCACTGATGTGGCGGAGGTGTGCTATCACATACCATGTCAAAATATCGAGTCAATGTCTTGGGGCGTGAGGTTAACGTCGATAAGGTGTTTTGACATGCTAGCAGATGCCGCGCCTCCGCCACATCAGTGGGCGCCTGGCTTAAAAGGTTCACTCTTAGTCATTTAGGACACTTTTATCCCAAAAGACGGGCTTCATCCACTACACATTGCATACAGCTTCTACTAGTCCTATGTGTACAACGCTGCCAAATGGACAAATATCGAAAACATTACGGCTTCGGCACATATACACACATACACACCCAAACCGGTTGGTCTATGACTCGGTCGTCCGTGTTGGGAAACAACCGGTCAGATGCACGTGATTGGTTGATTAATTTTTCAATAGTAAAATGTTTCAAATCAAGAGTTTTAAATAATGGAATCGACGCGTAGTGAATGTCCCGATCGATTGGTGCAAACAGTTTGGAAATCAATCATGAAATGACTGAGTTATTAACGTTCAAAATCTTCACACCAAGTGTTTTATACTGAAGTCAGTAAGTAAGTTTTACTAACTTTCAAACAGCTGAGTTCAGTAAGCAGTTCAGGAAGCAGTTCAGTAAAAGTATTTTTACCGAGCGATCGTCAAACTTGTGATGAACTCTCATTTGTAAAAAAAACTGAACAACTCAGTAGCAATACTGAAGTTCAGTAAAATGTACAGAAAAAAAAACTGTGAAAATGTAATCATCGTTAGCTACCACAAAGTACTGGGCACATCAACAATCAATAATAAAGTTCGGTAAAATTTACAAATACAAATGTTAAATTGGGAACGCTGCAGAATTCTACAGTTGTTCCGGTAATTTCATTATTCTCTTCCTATAGTACTTCCTATTATAATATGCAGAGGGACAATGCAAAGGCAAACTGCCGTTTCCATATGAAAGAAAAGCAGATCAGAGCAGATTCAGTATCAGAATGCGTGATAAAAACAAGATGAAGTGCAGAATAATTCTCGAGTAATTCATGATTATGGCCTAAAAGCCAATTATAAACAATAACTTTAAACGTCAATTTCTCTAGAATCTCATAAGACTCTCACGAATCGAGAGCAACATCTATTAGAGGAATGTTTGCTCTACCATATGGTGTAGTTGGGTATCGTTGGAGTCTAATAGTTTGTCAGAAATCAAAGTTTAAAGTCATTGTTTAGAATTGGCTTTAGGCCCTAATCATGAATTACTCGAGAATTGTCCGTTTATTGCCTTTATTATATGAAACTTTGTCGAAACATTAAGTTTCATAATCCTTTCGAATGGATTCTTTAACGAATCCCGGAACCTACAAAAAAAGCAAATTATGTAATTGATATCCATTTTGTTCGAGTGCTAAAAATGAGAAAATTATGAAAACATTTGAAGTGTACTTACTGAAAAGCTCCTTTACTTCTACATCCGCAACCAGTTTATAAGAATTCAAAATGTTATCTTAAACAGCCACCACCTCCTTAGCACGAGAAAGTGGAAGAAGGTTTGAGAGGTGTGATATGGACTGAAGCGTTCAGTAAAGAACTCCAGTGATTTTTACATTTTGTGTCAGTATTTTTTTTTTTTTTTTACTGAAAATCGGTAAAACATTTACTGAACAGCGAATGATCAATGACAGTTTATTAGTTTACAAAGTATATCTGTAAAATAAACACAAATGTTTCAGTGATATTTCTTATGAATTACCGACAACATGTAGTTTTTTAATAGATATCTATAAATCGAAGAAATTTTACAGATCATTCGGTAGACATTTTATTTTACCGACCAAAACCATACAATTCTTTACCGAACATCAAAACTAGGATTTTTTGTGTAAAAATATTTCGTTACAGTCGAAATTTTCGAACTGTAGCCCAGTATTGAAAACAAAGACGTAGTCCTACGTCAAAAACTGAAACACTTTTTCAAACTATCCCTAGTAAACGTGAGCAGAGTCCTTTAAATTCCGTGGCAAACCAGCCCAGGAGGCTTAAAGCCACTTTAATAAAGATATTAAAAAAAAAATTATCCTTTAAATTCCACTAGAAAAAAGCTTATCCTTTGACAGAAAGGCCTAGTTCGTCTGCGACTTACAGACTTTTTCAGTGTCGAGTACTATCGGTACTTACCGGTCTTAATTGGAAATCGGTATAATGTATAAATAATTTACCAGACGACACGCGAATCTAGCGCATCGTTTACCAAATCGAACAATGCTCCATGACCAACTCTTTCATCAAACATCTCAGTGATTTTTCGTGGAAGTTCGGCTTCCAATAGAGCGAGTCTCACGTATCCTTTCCGTTTGAATTCACCATTATGTTGATTGATTCTATTTCAAGAATATTGCTCGAGTATTTCATGATTAGGGCCTAAGAGTCATTTGTAAACAATGACTTTAAACGTTGACTTCTCACAAATCACGAGAATGCCACTATCTCCCTCTGCTCCATATGGTAGAACTAACTTTCTTCTACCAGATACTGCTTTCCTTTCACGAGACTGATTTAAGATTCATGAGAAATCAACATTTAAAGTAATTATTTACAAATGGCTTTTAGGCTCTTAACATGAATTTCTCGAGATTTGTTTGAATAAAATGTTAACAAACTTTAGAAAAGTGCACTTTAAAATTTATAGACTTCTCTCAGTAAACAAAAAAGACCGAAGAGCTGGTACTTGCTGAGCTTGAAACCATATCCATTTCCTTCTTGACCATCCAGCCCCTGGTTATACCAGGGAATGGATAGTGAAGAAGAAAATGGATGCAGTTTTTGACTCAGAAAGTAACAGCACGTCGGTCCGAAGCTCGATCCCAAGCTTAATGATTCGCCCCTAATAACGTAACTCACACGAACACACCCTTTAATATTCTGTCAAAATAACACAGCGAATCAAAACAAAAACATATCTTCTAGTACCGAAAAGCGCAAGAATGTATTGTAAGGTGTACTTCGAATCAACGGGTTCTACAACAGTGAACTAATTTCAAATCGCTAGTTTTATATTGATTGTTGGTTATACTATTACTGCTTTCTTATATCAACTGCGCTGCTCATAATATTGTCTGCATCAGAAAAATCTAAAATGTCTTACGGAACCAGCGTAAAATTTACGTCACTCGCATCATATGTTAAATTTTCCTGAGATAGGTATTGTTTGTTTGTTTGTTTTGTTACAGGATACGTGAATTGTATGCATAATAATTCTGTCTACTGATATTGTTAGATATAGAGGGAAAAAGTTTTTGGCCCTGTGGGGTTTTGTGGGGTGGGGTGGGGGGTGGGGGGGAGGAAAAATAAAACAAACAAAAAGAGTGGGATAAAAAAAAGGAGCCTATCAACATATGTAAACAATCACTTGTGAGCCTATTTCCTCGCAAAGCGTAGGCCACCCACGCAAACCAATACCATCATCATGTAGGGGACAGTTTCCCCTATACGACGATATAGGTTTGTGTGTATAGCCAACGGCTTGTGAGAAAAAAAGGCTCAGAAGTGTTTGTTTACAAATGTTGATAGGCCCTTTTCTATTGTTGAACCAGAAATAGGAAACAAGCGATTTAAAATTGGCTCACTGTTGTAGAACCACTTGGTCCCATGTGCACCTTGCACCTTGTAATACATTCTTGCGCTTTTCAGAACTAGGATCTTTTTGTTTTGATCCACTGTGTTATTTCGACAGAATATTTTAGGGATTCTTCGATGCTTGTTATGTTTTAGGGGTGATTCATTAAGCTTGGGACCGAACTTGGGACCGATGTGATGCTTCCTGAGCCAAAAACTATGCGGCTTATTACGGTTTTCACTTCACGGTGAAAACGAGGTGAAAACAAAAAATCTTATTACGAATGTCACCCAAATGATAAAATATGAAAGAGTTCATCCGATGTGACGATTAGAATGAACTCGGTGTTATTATGGTTGCCCCGGCCCCCTCCCCCCCCCAAAAAAAATGAACCAAACGGTTGTTTTGTGGGGGGTTCCTCTGTTTTCTACTTTATTTTCTTTTCTCCCTCACGGTTTTTTTTTTTTGTGATGATGATAAAAAAAAAAAAAAAAAAAAGTGGGGGTGTAATACTTATGACAGACATACAACGCTGACCGTTGTACGAACTGTCAAATACTTTAATCCAGTACAGAAAAACACGTACTAGACTAAAGGAGTACAACGCTGTACGTTGTATGTCTGTCCCAGGCATAAGTGAAGTGAAGTTGACAACCGTAATAAGTCCCTATATCCATTTTCTTCATGACTATCCAGCCGCTGCCTACACTATGATCAAACTGTATTTGAAATTCATAATTTAAATAAACCGCTCTCTAATTCGTCTTTTTTTTTGTTGAGCAAAGAGTTTGTTTGAAATTTTGTGCTTCCAAATCATTTCTTGTGCGGAATCGTTGAAAATGTTTCAGAAAGCCTTCCTTTAAGGAATCTGCTCTTTTGAAAGCCAGAGCATACGATTGGTATAGATAGTTCAAAACTGGTCGAATTCTTGCTGCGGTCCGGACGCCCTTCCACCGCTAAAGAGTCAAAAAGAAAATGAACATAGTTTTTGGCTCAGGAAGTTCCAGCACATCGGTCCCACGCTCGGCCCCAAGTTTAATGATTCTCCCCTAATAACATAACTCACAACAACACACCCTAAAATATTCTGTCAAAATAAGTAAGCGAATCAAAACAAAAACAAAGATTCTAGTACCAAAAAGCACAAGAATGTATTGCAATAATTGTTTCTTCAACATCGAATACCGACGAAAAAGTGGCAATTATTTAAAAAAAACTGTGCTTGAAAACCGTCATGAAAGCCTTAGAGAGCATTGAACTGGTGACCTCACCATCTCACATGGAACCGTTCAGCACATTGTTGTTGATATTGTGTGCCCCCAACGCGTTACCACGCGGTTTGTTTTGAAAGAGCTGAAATTCGTACAAAAAGACCTTCGAAAGAAGGTTGCTTAAGACATGATTTATGAGGCCCAAAAGGATCCAACCTTCATGAAACACATCATAACAGAAGACGAGACTCTATGGGTCCTTAGGAGGGTTATTCCGAGAGTCGAAGTGACGTTTGTCACTTGGTGAAGTGAGAAGAGTCACCTGCAGTGACGTGACTCTTCATTTGATTTACCCTGAAGAGTGACTTCGACTCTCGGAATAACCCTTCTTATTACGGGTTTTACTTTACGTTGAAAACAAATCACGGGGAAAAAACGTGCAAATCAAATGGAATTCACTTTCTTTATTACCAGTGTTATGCGTAAAGTGAGAACCATAATAAGCTTCTTTTATCCAAACTCAAAATACCACTTCGGGAAAATAGATTCGAGTCCATTGAGGCTATGAGCATTAAATAAAGAGTCGGGATTCGAGAAATACCTCGTCGGATAGGTCAGTTGCAGTGGTACTAACATACTAGAAAAATCCAGCAGGTTGTGGCAAAAACTGGAAGAAACTTTGCAAATCGAAGCTTTTGGGAGAAAAAACCCGCACATGAAAAAAAGGTCAGAAAGATGAAAGCTACAATCCTTCCCATATTGAAAGACGCTTATATTTCGATTAATCAGCTGTGGATCGTGGTACATTTACTTCCCCAAACATAGGAAACTCGAATAACAAAACAAATCAAAACAATAATAGAATCTTTGGGACTTCCCAGCAAACACAGGGTCGTATATGATAGCGGATAAGAGTCCAAAGTGGAGGCGATATACGTACATTTTACATGAAGTTAAATGGACGCATGTACGTATATCGCCTCCACTTTGTACTTATATCCGCTATCATATACGATTTTGTGTTTGCTGGGTTGTTGCGGGTGTCACTTTAAGGTGAAAACGAATCATGGTGAAAAAACTCACATGCAAACCAAATGGGATAACTTTGTTGCTAGTTGTATTTTCCACCACGAGAGGCTAAATGCTCGCTTAGTTTCGACCAAAACAACCTTTTAACTGTTGAGCAGCCATTTGACTCAGTAGAAATAAAGGCTGTACTGTCTAAAATCCGCACACATTTTTATTGCTCTAAATTTTATCAGTTGGGTAAAGTTAATTGAAATTTTGCGTAGACATAGATTAATTTGTATTGCTTACTCTCTGTGAGTTGATTTCATCAGATGCGCAATTTTTTTTAAAATGGCGAAGGAAGAACAGTACGTGCGCGAAAAAGTTTTGCACGAGTACTTTGAGAATAAGGATCTTTCACATCGTGCCATCGGAAAAAAGTTGGGAATCGTCAATTCCACGGTGTCTGGCATCATAAAACTGTTTGAAAAACGTCTCACTGTTGACCGGAAGCAAAGATCGGGGAAAAAAGCCGCAGGTCAACGTGAACGATCACAAACGCTTGGTTGGGGCCTTTAAACAGAAACCGAACGCCTCAGTTCGAGATGTGGCTAAAAAGTTGCATGTGAGCAAGACTTTCGTGTAGAATACCAAAACTCGAGCTGGAATACGTACTTTCAAGGTTCAGAAGTCCCTAAACCGTGACGAGCAACAGAATACGGTCGTAAAAAGCCGTTCCCAGAAGTTGTACAACAAGAAGCTATCGAAACCACACTGCTGCGTTATGGATGACGAGACATATGTGAAGGCGGACTTAAACCAGATTCCAGGAAAGCTGTATGTGACTGCCAAGGATAAGTGTAATGTTCCCGAGAACCTCCGGACACAGAAGATGTCGAAGTTCGCCAAGAAGTTCTTAGTTTGGCAAGCGATTTGTACTTGCGGAAAGCGGAGTACACCTTTCGTATTTGGAAGAGTATATCCAAAATCGGCTTCTCCCTCTCCTGAAGGCTATTGACGGTCCAACGATCTTCTGGCCGGATTTGGAATCATGCCACTACACGAACGACGTGCTAGAGTGGTATAAAGCGAATGATTTCGATTTCGTGCCGAAAGATTTAAACACCCCAAACACTCCGGAACTCCGCCCAATAGAAAAATACTGGGCCATTATGAAGGAGCACCTTCTTAAACAACCTAAAGTGGTGAAGAATGTAGAAGAAATGAAGAAAGCATGGGTTAATATGCAAAAAACAGTCGATTCTGAGGTCGTGCAGAACCTTATGGCTGGGGTTAAGGCAAAGGTTCGCGCATAAAGGCGAAATAGATTAAATGAATGATGCCAAAACTAACTTTAATTGTTTGTGTTTACTTCCTGATAATTTGATGACAATCGATTAAAAACCCGAATTTTGAGAATGAATTTTGTGTGTTCGGATTTTAAACAGTACACCCTTTAAAAAAACGTCTATGTGTTTAGATCTGTGCTGCAATAAAGGATGCTTCTCAGCAATCATTGGTCCGAATTCGATGCCACGAACGCTACATGAAAAGTATGTTATCCCATTATAGCCCTATAACAGTTATTCCACGCCAAATGTTATCAATTATATGCACTTGTAAGACAAATTCGACCAAGTCTTCTTTCTAGTTACAATGAGTAGCCTTTTGCGCAAACTTGATTAGGTGATGGAGGTCTAGATAAAGATTAGCCAGATTACGTTACTCATTGTTTCGACTAACGCAAACAGCTTAACTCTTATATTTATTATTCTTTCTGAAAATTCTTGTACAAGACGAAATGAAATCAACAGAAATACGTAGAAAATGTCAGTATAATATTAGAGTTTTCATTACAATATCATCTATCGTCGAATCCTATCGAAAATATCTGAAAAATCGATGACATTCCCTGCTGTTTTAAATTATTCAACATAAAATTTATCTAACCTATCGAAAGATTCCTGAAAATCAATGTATCTCCTTTGAAACCCTTATTGGCTGATATAATCTTTTGACAAAAACAAAAAAAAAACTTATAAAATTCAGATGAACCGGAATAATTGAAAACAAAAGAGTTCCTAAACAAATCCAAACTTCTTCGCCCGGGAGAATCTTGCTTTTTTCTGACTTCCAAGCGTTCGATCGCATCACGAATGGCCTCCTACTGCTGGAGCTAGTATCCATGCATATCCGGACCATCGCCGTTGTAGCTTTTGAACTTCATTCTTTCTTCATTGTGTTCATAGAATTGGGGAGAAAAACATATTGAAGTTAATAAACCAAAAAGAAAATGAAAACACTAAATACACCAGAAATAAGTTCAACGAGCCCTTGGTGAGGCTGTATGTCTGTGTGTGTGTGCTCGCGCGCGAATATGTGCGTTCGAAAAGTGAGAACGGTCCAAACTTCTTGCCGAAGAAAGAAGAATATTTGAGAGTATTTTATTTCCACTAAGGAAATTGGATACAGATGAGTTTGGAAGACTAGAAAATACAATAATTCGCTACAGTTAAACATAAGAGACACTCCATACTACTTTCAACGGGAACAATCAGAATGAACAAGTAAATGCAAACAGTCGGATTTTGATAAGATTGATCATTAACGTAAGCCTATGGTAAATCAGACAAGAAAATTTTGTTGACACTTACCTGTAAGGAGGAGGATCGTGAACCGGTCAAACTCGGTGGAGGTTGCGAATGTTCTGTTTTTTTTTTTTTTTAGATTTCAACCCTAACAACACTAGTAGGTACAGTGACAAAATGAGAGAGAGGGAGAAAGAGGGTATGGCCAATGGATTCTACTTTATACAAAACGAACTGAGATGAAACGAGCTAATAACAAAATGAAACAAAAACAATAGCAGAGTGGACCAACAAAAGTTCTGTCATATAGCATACTGCATCCAAATCCCAAGTGAAAATAAAATCATATTTTCTTTCCGCAGGCCATCTGTCCGTTCCACTTCCGAACGACTTGAAACGAATGTCAGATAATGAAAAAAAAAATAGGATGTATAATTTGAAACAAAAATACATATATATTTTGATTCACTTTTGTTGTTTGTTAATTTGTTTTTGACGTAGAAATATAGTTGAAAAAATAAAGTAAATCCTTCTTGATTATTGTTGAATCGCACAAAAAGTTGTGTATTTATTTTCATTTTCTTTATTTATTATTCCTCTTTATTTTATCTATATCTCTTTTTTCTCTAACCTAACATTTGCAAAGTGAATGCAAACGTGTGTGTGTGTTTTTTTTCTTCTCAGTAATAGGGGAGCACAAATAATAGAATAGAGGGAAACGGGAGGTTAACTTACATTAAAGAAACATTTCTTTCTCACTACAATTACTGCTACTGTATAAAACATTATCGAGTTTTCGTTTTCGATGGATCGTCTCTAAAGGCTATGTTCATTTAATAAGGCATTTCGTTTTTCGTGTAGTTTTTGCTAATCCCTAAATTACAAATTAAAAAAATATTTCCCCTAACAAAACCTGCGCAAACGAATCGATTAGTATTTTATTTTTGATTTTTTGTTTGCCGAAATTGATAAAACTTGAGTGGTCAACGTCCCTTTTATTTTGGTTCTTCGATTGTGATTGATTGTATTGATTGGAATCAGAACACTGTGGTGCGATTTTTTTTTTCAATTGACTGATTTGGTTGTTGTTTATTACTCGGTGGAAATGTTGTACAGAGATTACCAAGCAACTGTCAGTAGCGAGAGCGTTCCAAGAGCATATTGTTGTTGTTGCTGTTGTAGAACAACCCGTTTGCAGTTGGCAGAAGTTTAATGGGAAAGAAGCACGGATTGTGACCTGCTTTGCGACACGCTTTTCGTGTAGTTTGTCGAAAGCGAAACGGAGGAAAGCAGTTTGATGGAATGGTTGTGATGGGGCTGGTCATCGACTGACAGATGCGTCTTCGTGGGCATGATTCTATGCGGATGAATGAGGGTGTGTTCATGTGTGACAGATGGACTTGTGTATTTGCAATTAGTCGGGTTGTTTCAGATTCAAGTTTCGCCGGAATTAAGACAATTTGGAATATTTTTCTGTGTGTTAGACTAGAATCCATTTGATAAGCACTTAGGGTTTGGGAGATAGCGAGCTTCAGTAGAACGGTGCTCGAGGGTTATTTTAGAATTATAGAAAAATAGTACGAGTTGAGAAAGGAGGGCTTACTCTAAAATTTAGTCGATAAACTTAATTTAGTAACAAGAAAAAATAGAGAAAGTTTAACAAAAACAAAAAAAAACTGCAAAATAACTTGGTGAAAATAGATTTAGTAAACCTATATCTTCTCAATTTTCAGTTCTTCTCAACCTGTCGTTTCCGGTTCAGCCGTTAAAAAGAGATGTTGATAATTTAGGTATTAAATACTAATCGATTCATTGTCAAGAACAACTTCTTTCTCACATCGATCATTGCTTCATACGATTATATTCCTATCAACAGCGTAGAACAGATTTCTACACACTAAAAATAAACAAATTACACTATACTTGGACTACTAATTTGTATGTGTGTACGTGTGTCACCTTAAACATTACGTCTGAATTGAAGTAAAATCTATAATGTTTATTTTCCTTTCAATCTTTCTCCTACTCGTTAGTGTCTGTATATATATAATTAGTTATACAATGCAAACGATGCTTACTGTAGACAAATATATATCAGGCTTACATGTGTGTTTTAGTTGTAGCTCTTCTACAGGCTAGAGTTAGAGTAAATAAACGTAAAAAAAAAACGTAAAACTTAATCGGTAAAATTGCTCAAGAGTGCTGAAGTGACGCTCGGCAAAAGCCGCTTCGGACCGCTGTCGGCTCGCCGATGATCGAGAGAGCCGATGGATCCGCTGAGCGCATTCGCGAACTCTCGCCTCGGCGATCCGATGCGTGAAACAAAGAAAAATAAACTATAAACAAACTCACGATCGCTTACATACTGAAACAACTTGCTTTGATCGTACGTTCTACCTCTTTTGCCGCTTCTGTTCAATTCCGCGTCATTTAGGGGATTCCTAACTGCTCCTAATCGTCCCGCTTATTCTTCTCCTTGGTCGTCGCCGACGTTTACAAATATCAACAGATTGCTTACATAGTAATTTCTACAAATACATCTAGATCGCGATTGTTTCTTCCCTTGCTAAAACTAGGAAACCCAACGGGGTTTTCCTTTTAAACTTTTGACTCTTTTGTTTTCTTGCATTTCATCCGTTTGGTCCTGTGCCTTTTTGTTTACTAGTATCACTCTAACAGCTGATTTTTTTTAGATATTTTTTGTTTTGTTTTCAAATCATTAACTTATCAGAGAAAAACAGATAAAAAGTAGAACAGAAATGAAAGCTGGCCGTCCTCACCTGGTATATTTGGTAGCAGTTTGACGCGCTGGATGCCACGACCGCTGAGACGAGTTAGACCCACCCCACGGACCACCACCGCCGCCCCGATTGGAGCCGGAGCCCCCGCGGTGCCCACTCGCTGACCCAGTGGGACCCCCGGGTGGTTGCTGTTGCCACGGTGCCCAACGATTCGGCCACGTGCCGTGATTCCACGTCCATGACCAACCCCCTGTGAGCGTGTGTTCGTTTGTGTTTGTGAGCGCAAAAAAAACATTGCGTGCGTGTTTGTTCGTTCATTTGGTGATCCATTCATTATTGACGTCGTCATCGTTGTCGCATTGGTGAAACAGTGCACCACATTCATCGGTTGCCGTCAAACCGAAGCACCGAGAAGATGCCCGAATCATTTGATTCGTTTATTTTTTGCATGTATTAGTTCAATCGCATCGTTCGGGGCAGATTTGATTTGATTCAATTTGTCGTGTTTTGTGTTTGGGTGTGATTAGGATGCGTGAGCGTTTGTGAACGCACATCATCGGTACAATAGAAATGAAAATAAAAGAGAAAACATAAGAAAAAAGAAAGCGAATAACGCGTTAGAAATTGTTGGTCCCATTCGTCGGTGGTTGTAAACGAAAAACTGAAAACTTAAAACTTAAAGTGAATGTTCTTCTTGTTAAAAACTAAACTGAACGTAATTATACATTAAATCGCTTAACAACTTTCTGTTCTATCAATCGCGGCTTCTTATTTACGGTACATAATTTGATTTGCTTGGTTTTGTGAAAATTGAGAAGAGTAACTGAATTATTGTGCGCAGCGTGGTTCAAATGCCCCAACGATTTCCATTTTTTCAAGTTTGTTTTGTTTTGCTTTCAAAGATTTTCGAAAATTTCGAATGGCAGTTTGGTTATTTTTTGGCATGGTTAGTTGCAAGCTATTTTAAACGTGAACTTTTTGTTACTTGTGAGCATATGAACCTTGACACAGTGTTAGGATGTTTAATGAAGGTTAAAACAGATGTGATACCGAAGGTTAAGTCATTAATTCGATTTGTCTGTATAATTAGCTAGAAATAGACAGTTTTCCTACATTTGGTTGTTTGTTTGAAGATAAACACTGCAATCATGGCCAAAACAGAAGGTGAAACAGTTCCGAAACATGTGACAGAAAAAGACATTCTTTACAAGAGCAGGTGTTAAAAAACGTTGAACAATAATTGTCATTATGAATTGATGCTAGAAATGATTGAAGCAATGGAAATAAGCGTTTGATAAGGAACTAAATTAAGTGTTAAATAAAGCGTAATAAGCAAACTAAAAGCATAAACGGTAAACTACGGCCATTGGTTTAGAATTAATTCCCTCGAATATTCATATCAACAGAATCAACTAAATAAGCAGAAATAAATCCTAACTATATACCAGAATAATAACGAATAAACCAAGTAACCTTTTGCTCTCAGACAACTTTCCGCAGCTTGGAACCCACCGGGTTGTTCCTAGCGGCTGCCACCGCCGCAGCAGCTGCCGCAGCCGCCGCCACTGGGTGGTGGTGAGGAAGATGATGGTGGTGATGAGAGTACGAATGATGATGATGATGGTGATGAGACGATCCGCTACCGCTGGGGCCAGCGCCACTACCACTGGGACCGCCTCCGCCACCACCGGCACTACTAGAACTACTACCCTGACCATGATGGTGTCCATGATGACCCGACGAGGAACCAGCGACGGCAGCCGCTGCAGCGGCGGCCGCAGCTGCCGCAGCCGCGGCTGCCGTCGCCGCACTAGGCGGATAGTCAAAGTAGTAGTCGTCGCCGTAGCCACTGCCTCGGTAGTAATCGTCGTAGAATGGCGGATCGGCAAAGCCACCGCCGCCGCCGCCCCCACGGTGTGGATAGTCGGCGTACCCGTAATAATCGTAATCGAAGTCTACTATCGGTATGATTCGATTGATTTGTTTTTGTTTCCGTGGTGGTTTCATAAATTTCAATCAGTGTGTTGTGAGTTTGTTTCAGTGTGTATGCCCCGTCGTATGTGGATTCGAGAGTGCAGATAGAACCGGTTTCGGTTTCGTGTTGTCGGCCGCCATTTTTGGTTGGTACACAAGTGTGCCAGCGAGGAAAAGAAGAGAAGATAGAACCAACAAATGCGCTCAATCAAAACATCATGAATTGCGGTACGGTTTTTGCCTCGACGGTTGCCTAAAGTGGGTCCTAGAAATGTAAATTTTGGATTGTTTTGGTTTGTCAAAAGTTTGGTTTTTGTAGTTTGAAATTTTGAATTTTGAACTTCTTTCACGATGTTTTTGTTTTGCTTTTCTATGCATTCTATGTGAATACGAAATTTTGATTTCTCTTCTCCCACATACGGTCACCAAAAGTTAAGTGGTTAGGTCCTCTGGTTTGCGGCCAATTCAGTGGTGGTTTAGAAGAATAATAAACAATACGAAACAAACGAATACGAAAACTGAAGTGATATGAAATCAAATATGGAAACTCTACTCCAACGAAAAATCGAAACTGAACGAACTAAGCTAGGTTCTGACAACTAGATCGACTGGGTGGATCGCACTACTTACCGTTGGCAGAAGGGGGAGTTTGGGCCGCGTGGGTTGACGACATGGTTGCAAGCAGTTGGAGGTACATTGCAATTAGATTGATGTGTTGCATGGTTATGATAATGAGGTGAATGAACAGTTTGAAAGAAACTTTTTATTTTCTGCGTTATCTAATGCACGTATATGGAATGCTGGATTTGGCATAAATTCATGGGATATTCTATGTGAACTTAAGGCATACATCGCCTAAATCAAGTATGTTGTATAGAAGATTGCAAACAGTTTCACTGTTACGCTTGCTTCGGCTTGCAAGTACGCGTCTGTTAAAATTCTTTTATTTTTCTGTGTTTTGGTTTTAAATAAACCCATTGATTTAAACAAATTGAAACGACTGTTTTCATCCTTAATTCGGCAATTTATTATGAATGTGGAACTCGCAAACGTAAACATTGTTGTTTTTCCGTTGAAAAAAAAAATCAAACTGTTGGTCAACCTTGTCAAAAAAAAAAAAAAAAGATTACGAACCTTCTCAAAAGATTTAAATTGATCGGGTGATCTCGGTAAAACAACATAAGGGAAGGTCCATTAATTATGTCACACAGTAAGGGGGGAAGGGGGGCGGGGTCTGAGAAAACGTGACAGTCCATACACAAAATTTTGGAGGTCCATAAAAAAAAAGGGAAAAGGGGGGGGGGGGGGGGTGTTTAAAAACATTTTTTTTTTTGTTAAAATAAAGGGGGTTTCTCTTTATTTTTTTTTTTGTTGTTGGAAGATGTTATAAAAAACACTCAAAAAAATTTCTTTTTTTTTTTTTTTTTTTTTTTTTTTTTCTGGGAAATATTTTTTTTTTTTTGTAAAATGGGAAAAAACATAAAATTTGTTTTTTTTCCTTTTTTAAATTTGTTGGGGTTGTTTTGTGGTGAGAAAAAAAAAGAGAAAAAAAAAAATAAGGAGGGGGGGGTGTGGGTGATAAAAGAAAATTTTTAAATACGAAAAAAAAAATTAAAAAAAAAATTTACACTGAAAGTTTATTTTAGTTTATATTACGAAATCGAAGGTAGAACTAACAAATCTGTTCGTTGTTTTCAGCAACGAAAGTGATTTGTTCTTTTTATGAAGATACATTCGTAATTAATGGCACACGCGCAACTGTCAAAAGCACGAAGCATTTGTTGACACAGAAACAACATTCGTGCATTGTACGAAAACAATACAAAGAGCTACGAATATTTTGTTACCAATTTAAAAAAAACGTCTCTCTGATGGTTGCCTGAATGATTGAGGGATCTACTTTATCGACTCGAAATGTAATTGACAAAAAAGCGCAACCACGTGGAGTTGTCCAGCGTCTTTTTTTTAATGTTTCTGACATGGGATTCGATCCTGTAATTTTGGAAAGAGCTGATACTGCATCTTCGGTTGATCTCACTATGCCATGGCGACTCGTGAGGTGATAATTGAACAATGAGTATGAAGTTATAACTCTCGACACTGCTTCAATTTGTATTTTGGGATAAATAAATTATTCCCGCCCATCCCAGCAGCAACATCAGCGAAGCAGCGATTGGCTGATCTTCACGAAATCTATTTCGTGCATTATACAAAAAGGTGTAATGATAGCATTTCACAAGATAAAAAGCAATATGAATGTTTCATACAATATACGAGGCATTTGTTCTATGTACAAAATCCATGATTACGAAGCGAGTGAAAGCTAATTTACGAAAATAAATTTTCAGTGTAACGTTCGATTAAAACGTGCAGTGATCCAGCTGCCAAAACTATACAATTAAGTTATATACATAGATAAAATTAATTTGTCTATAACAAATCATTCATGAACCAACTCAAAAGTTTTACGCGGTGGGGGGTGGCGTAGTTTGTGTTTTACAAAGGTGAAAAAGAGGTAAAAAAAAAAAAAGTGGGTTGGAAAAAAAAATTAGTTAAGGGTTGTTTAAAAATGAGTTGGGGGGAAAAAAAAAAAAAGAGGACGTTAAATATATTTTTTTGGGAAAGAAAAAGGGGTGGGGGGGAGGGGGGGAGGTATAGGGACACGCGTGGGGGTTGGTGGGGGGGGTGTGAACCTGATCATAATCGGAAATGGGTCTTATGTATAACTAATTACCATACGTCGGGCGAATTCAGCGTATCCTTCACCAAAGCGAACCATGCTGCATAACCAACCCTTCTATCGAACATCCCAGTGATTTCTCGTGGAAGGCAGAGGTGTTCTCGGCTTCCAATAAAGCGAGTATCACATCAACATATTCCTATTCTTTCCTTATTTGACCTGCCTACGGACCTGCAGGCGTCGGTATTGCCTTGGTTTTACACATTAGGGGTGTATGTTAGTCTCAAGCATCATCTGTTGGTTCTCTATGTAACAACAGCTGATCTGGCAATAACGGAGTAGCAACCTCGGGCGATCAATCATACTCATGCTTATGCTTGATTGCCAAGCTGCAAGACCCATTGTAAGAGAAGAAACCGATTACCAACAAGCAGGCTCCAGTCGTACAAACTGATGAACTGAACCGAACCATGCTACCGCATCGGTTCGTTCGTTTCCATGGATAGTGGTGGATAGTGGTGAAGCACTTTATGATAGCGGGATGTTGCAAAATCACTCTGTACAGTATGTACACAATGCACCAGAAAGGAGGAGAAGTTGAAAACAAGAAAAAACCTGGTCGTAAGGTCGTAAGAGTGTCATAAGCAAAGCGACGTGAAATAAAATTAAAATGACCGCGAAAGATCAATTGGTCGTAAGTGAAAGTAAACAGGCTAAAAAATTCAACACGACACAATAGTTAGAGTACTGGAGTCAGAAGGTATGAGAAAGTTTTCTAGGGATACAGCAGCTACAAGAGATTCCTGGTAAATGTCGTTAACTTCGACGGAAGTAAAGGGTGTTTCGATAAAAATTTGGTCGACTTATACTTGACGCATTTCCTTTCAACGTGCATTAACAAATTTTGCACACCCCTCATTTCGAAGATGTGTACGTGTAGCATCATGTCTCCATTTTGATTTTGATATTAGCACAGTTATCAAAATGTCGTCGAAGGAAGAGAAGGCGAAAATCCAAACTACTCTCACGCCAAGTTGGCGAAATCGTTGAATGTGGCTAAATCAACTGTTACCAACGTATTACAAGTGTTCGGTGAACGTTTGTCGGCAGCCAGGAAAGCTGGATCGGGGGGAAATCGAAAGCCGGAGGCCACAGCGACGACAAAAAGAGTTGCCCGCTGTTTCGAGCGGAACCCCAACCTCTCGGTCCGAGATGTCGCAAAGAAGCTGGGAGTGACGCCTTCAACCGTGGATAGAGCTTAAAAACGAGCTGGACTGTCGACTTACAAGAGAGTGGTGACTCCAAATCGCGACGATAAACAAAACACGTCGGCCAAAGCACGATCGCGAAAGTTGTACACGACGATGCTGCCGAAGATTGATGGCGTGGTACAGGGCGATGAAACTTACGTCAAGGCAGACCTTAAACAGCTTCCTGGACAGGAGTTTTACACGGCAACCGGACGGGGAAAGGTGGCAGATATTTTCAAGCACATTAGACTGTCAAAGTTCGCGATTAAATATCTGGTGTAGCAGGCCATCTGTACCTGTGACTTAAAGATCAACTTTTACATTGCGACCAAAACCGTCAACCAGGAAATTCATCTGAGCGAGTGCCTACAAAAACGTCTGCTGCCTTTCCTGAAGCGACACAATTGTTCCGTTCTATTTTGGCCGGATTTGGCATCTTGCCATTACGGAAAAAAGGCCATGGAGTGGTATGCTGCCAACAATGTTCAAGTGGTGCCCAAGGACAAGAACCCTCCCAACACGACAGAGCACCGCCCAATCGAACAATATTGGGCCATGGTCAAGCGGAACCTTAAGAAGACTCAAAAAGCTGTTGTGAGCGAGAAACAGTTCAAGGCAAACTGGCGTTCTGCGGCTGATAAAGTGGACAAGGAGACTGTACAAAATCTTATGGCAGGTGTTAAACGAAAGACCCGGCAATTCGCATTCGGACAAAAGGAAGCTAATCTGAATATTTCTCCTGTATTCTGTATTAACTGAACTCGAAAAAGCAAAAGAATTTGACTTATTAATAAAAACTTTGATCGATTCACACACATTACTGTTTGGCCAAATTTTGATCGAAACACCCTTTATTTCATGCCTGAGGTCGTTAATTTGATAGATGACTGAAAGTATTTCACTTTTTCCAACAGTACTAATGCAGCCGAAAGTATTTCATTTTTAAATGGGTTTTATACCTACGAAAAACTTCAACTCCAGGTAAGGTATGCACTAAAATTGAAATTTTAGTCCAAAATACTAGCGTGGGCAGACATTTCTGAAGCTGTAGTATGTAGCCCATGTCTAGGGCAGCAAATTTCTATTAATCTGCAATCAATTCACAGCGAAAAGTTAACGATAAGGTACCTCTGATCAATATTGCAATACACTCTACGTCAATTGTACCGATTTGACATTTGACTTGAAGGAAAGCAAAGGTTTATATCAAGCTGATTCATTTCGATTTGCAGTGAATTAAAATGAGTTCATCACATTAAATTGATGGAATCCATGTGAGACACCCTTTGATCTATCCTGTATATTCAGACACGCAAGGATTTTACCGCAGACAGACTTTCGACTTCATCTCATTTACCTGTGTAAAAACATGGCTTCCTACAAGATACCAAGTAGCAATAACCTAACAGATGGCGCCACAGATTTGTTTTTATTTGTAAGGGAAAAATTAATTGCCAGTCAAGCTGTCAGATTTAATGTACTATGGTTTCAGTTGTAAATCAAATTTTTTATTTAGTCGAGCTACTTCTGACTAACCCGTCATTTACCGTCTTTTTCAACTCATTCTAATGTTCTAAAGGACGCTTGCATGAGTTGGTCTCAGGGCACCGAAATTTACATGGCATTTCAGTAGTTTGTAGGTTATGATGGATGTATGTTCTAACCTTCTAACTAAGTTTGCATTCGGTTAGCGACGATACTCTCATATTTACCTCGAACTATTGTGACGATATCATCTGCGATTATTTCAAACCCTCGGGTTGTCAGATTTTTAAGAAGATCATCAACTAATAAAGGCCACGCAGCAGATTTGACAACACGTCCCTTTCGCCAATAGATCATTGCACGGAATGTACTAACCTCACATTTATGACAGTTCAGGGAGCTTGTTTACAAGGTGTTAGAATTCGAACCACTCAGACGAAATTTTTCACTGTCCTTTTCCGGATTCATCACAAGTAGATTCAGGAAATGATATCAAAATAAGCACTGGTGTCTGTTTTCCAGCTGTTTTACTTCAATCGTAATAAATTTAGAGCACAAAATCTCAAACTGATCTTATCGAAAATATTTTAAGTCCGCGTAAACAAGCTCCCTGAACTGTCAACACTTCATTGATAACGCCATCGTGCAATGATCTATTGGTGGTCCATCTGACCGAAAAAGTAAAAAAAAAATCTGTTATATCCACGCTATCGATCTGGACTGACATTTGGTTTACGTTATCAATGACCAAACTTGACATTTGGAACGATACTTCAAGTTCAAAAGCTAAAAGGCAGCAATTTCGTGGAACGGCATAACCATCTCCATCAATAGAGAATTTTTTCTACAGTCTTGAGTTGTTCTGCCAAGCAAGTGTAGTTTTCAGAACTAGGATTAACCCAACTGACAAACAGTTCTACGTTTTTTTACAAGCAACGATGTTGGGAATCAGCACCCTTACCACTTAAGGAGAACAATTTCTAAAAAAGTTAAATTAAATGATTCATATGCGTCTTTTCCTTTATCATTAAACATGGACATTAAATAAACATTAAACATTAGGAAAACTTACTTTATTTTCAGTAAAACCGAAAAACAGCTGACTTTTCCAAAGAAAAAAGAAAAGAAAAATGAATCCCGAAAAACCCAGCAAACTGAAGGCAAACAAATAAACTACTGAAAAAGTCAGTAGTTGTGTTTGACAGTTCACGGTTTGTGCTTTTACGGTGTTTCATGCAATTCAAAATACTGATCGGTTGATTACTAAATTCTCAGCTTTTTGAAAACCCAGTAAAATTGTACCGTCTTCGGTAATTAAAACTCTGTGTGTAAGTTTGCTTCGGAGATGGTTCGGAGATGCCCAGCAATTACCGATAAACACTGTTTCGCTGTTATGCGGCAAGTATGGCAACACTTTTGCGTTTGAGGGAGGGAAAACTCCCTCTTTTTTAAACATGGCTATGGCGTACCGGTGACGGTACCGGTTTTTAGAGCGGTAGATATAGATCATTGCACGGATTGTATTAACCTCAATTTTTTGACAGTTCAGGGAGCTTGTTTATAAGGTGTTAGAATCTAAACGGAAGAAGCGAAATTTTACGTTGTCTTTTTCCAGGTTGTATAAGTTTCGATTCAGAACATGTAAAAATGTAAAACTCAACCGATCTTAACGAAATTTTTCTAAGTCCGCTTAAAGGTCGGTATCGAGTTCAAAAGAAATTTCTTTTTCTATCTCAATCCGATGTTAAATTCCGTTTACTGAAACGGAAAAGTAAAGAATCGGAAAGAAATTCCTGCAGCAGTATCCACCTGAAAAGAACGAAAAATATAATTGGAATTTGTAAGGTTTCCACGCAAACTAATGGGAGCTGTCACTTTTACTTTCGGAAAAATATTCCGCTTGATTATTCCGTAAGTGAGGGTGACATTTCGTTCCATGCAGATCAATTGTCAAAATTCCGCTTGGTAATATTGAACAAAATTCCATACCTCTTTACTTTTTAAGTCGATACTGGCCTTAAGCAAGCTCCCTGAACTGTCAGAAATGAATTGATGACGCCATCGCGCAATGATCTATAACGAAGGAGCGGGTTGAAAAAACTAACGTAATCAGCAAATCGTGAATTCTCGCGTAAGATTTGAAAAGGGCCTATATTCGTTGATCGATTCTATTCATTGACATTCTGTTTGGTTTAGAACGGCTGAAGAAATGAGAATATGGCTCTGCTTGCAGTTTTTGTCGAGTGGAGACGTTATTGACTTGTACATTGAACAACAAATTTTCTTGCAGTCGCGTTATTCACAGAAGAGAAAGTCGACAGAGAGAATTCCTCAGAGAATATCTTCGTTGATTTTTAGCTTGGCAATTTACGAATGTTACGCAAGAATTGTCTTATTTAATTTTGTCTTTCCATACATGAACAGAATCACTCATACAATGTTGTGAGTTTATTTACGGATTTCGCAGCTGAAGAAAACATGTTCATGGTCTGAAAGGAGGACAGAAAAATAAAAATAAGGACATTGATTTAACCCCGACATCTACGGTAGGTAAGCTGGTCTGTACAAGGTGCTGGATTGGTTGGCTAAATGTAATGTTACACTCAAAAAAATCGACACGTAATTTTCACCAGAAAATATCACGTAACTTTCACCTGAATACGTAACCAAATCTTCTTCAGTAAATTCAGGTGAACATTACGTGCCAGTGAAGTGTACGTAAAGAATCACGTAACATTTATTTGATTTTCACGTAGAACGTGGAATTACATGTAAATCACGTAACTCTTACGAAAATTCCACGTGTTTATTACTGGTTTCGGCAGTGAACGAAAATTTCGTGCGTTTCACGTGGAAACAACGTGTCGATTATTTTGAGTGTATAGTTCGGGTGCCGTTCGGTTTTCATTTCGCTTGGCATGCTTCGTGTCTTTTGCACGTTCAGGACCATCGTAGTGGCATATGGGGATTTACCACAGGACTGAAGCTGTCGTCATCCACGAACAACAATCGTGAAGTCGAAAACTTGGTGCTGCGTGTGGTGCTAATTTGACAGGTTGGTTTTCTTGAAGGCTATATGCAGCAAACACAATATTCGCGGCGGAAGTTGTCGTGTTTTGTCGTTAATTTGATTCGAGAGAAAAATCTTCCTTGTTGTTCTTAGTAAGGTGGTTATCACAACGATAGTTTTTTTTTTGCATTGTTCATCAGCCAGGTATTATAATGTTTTATCTAAATTACTGATACTAGTAGTTTGGTAGAAAAAATATTGAAAAGAAATATATCCGTTGTGAATCGAGCTTAAAATTATTTTAAAATCGTCACTAGCGCCACACCAAAAGTGGCAGGTTTCCAGAACTAACGCTTTCTTCAGTCCTCTGGGATTTCCCTACTATTGGCAAGCAAAGCACTGTCTACTATTATATGAGTATTTTTGCAGCATCGTGCACTCATCTGCCAGTTTTGTTTGTTTACATTTATTTGCTTTGAGATCCTCTATCTATGAAAATCGACAGAATCTTTCAGAACGGATTGAAAGTGATTTTATAAAGCGCCAAACTTCTCAAATGAGCGCAACTATTGTCGGCAGTTTCTTTTTAATTCGGCTATCGTTATAGACATTAAAAATAACAGCATTTTAGAGTGCATCTGGTTTATTTGAAGAAAATTATGGATTTACGGAATGTCTCACTTTTAGAAAGTTAATCAAATTATAAGTGAACAGCCAATTTATCACATGAATATATTCAAAAAAGTGGAACAAAACAAATAGAAGTTTTAAAACCGGTTGCCGAGAATATTTTCCCCTAGTACCGTTTGTTTAAATCTTGGTTTGCACAGGATACCACACTTGAACTATATTAATTCGATAATAAACTCGTGATTCTGCTTCCAAGGAAAGTTAGCGATAATTGTTTGTTTGTTGAACCAACTCGTAAAACGGCTTGGAAATATTGCGTTCTGATAAGTTTTCCCCTTCAAGTTTTATGCCCATCAGCATTTTTTATAGAAGTTTTTGCATATTTTATGAATCAGACTTTCGAATGCTATGCCAACGATATTCTTTCGCATCATCTCTGACAATGTTTACGTTTTTTTTTTATAAACCAACACCAGCATAAGGGTAACTCTTCCACACCTTGTTAAAACCAGGTTAGGTTGATTATTTTTCAGCGTAGACGCAAAAACATATCCGAATTAAACCGGATACAGCCACAGATGAACAGAAATAACACATTGAATATTTTGCAGTGTAAAACGACTATCGCCATCTGTTGAAAACATGGTGTTGCGTAGTGAAAAATAGAAAACGTGAATTTTAACCATGCGCCACAGTGACAGTTTTTCGATCTAAAAAACATTTTCATCTACCATTGAACGAGTGTTTGATTATTAATGTCTGTTTGTCTGTGCTAAAAGTACCATCCACAGGAGCTTCACCGTAAGACTTCATTACGAAACATATATACGTCCATGCATTCGATGTTCTTCACACGAACTATTTACATTCGAATTACCAAACGGCTTTAAACCGGACTTGAACGCGTCCGGCACAGGAATGCTACCACATACTGCTTGAACCAAGGTCAATCCCGCGCGGCCAAACGGAAATTCGCATTCGAGTGAGACAGGAAAACCAGCTAACAGTAAATTACTAATACGGATCCATTTGAAACACTCCCAGCCAAAACACCTTCACCTTGCCCTTTCTTAGACTAGCGGGGATACAAAATGTTAGCATGCAATAACGTCGTTTGCCATTTTTTGTTTTGTTTTCTAGCTCTATGGAGGTTGGCTACAGAAAATGCATTATGTGTAGGTACTAAAATAGAGTTCTAAGCCGGGAGAGGATAACACACAACGAGGAACGTGTTTAGATCGGAGGAAAGTGCGGTTAGGTTAGGATACTAAATGAAAATGTTGTTATAAACAAAGGAAACATAAAAACAAAAGCAGAAACAAACTTCAACGAACGAAACTGTAACTATTTCGATGAATATGGTTATTTTTGCTTTGCGAACGCTCTCTAGGATTTCTCGCTGCCTAACTATTTACGGGGAAGTAATGTCAACTGCGTGTCTATTCAAGTAAAAATACGGGATGCGCTTTGGAGCTACTTTGGTTCAGTACTTGGAGGCACTTTTCTTCGTTTTTTTTTTGGGTTCGTTGCGATGTTGATACTAAGCCTAAATCCTGCGGAGCTGATGGTTGGTAGATAGAGGAGGGCATGGTTGTTTTTTTTTCATACTGGTAGGGGAACTGGGTTTTGTAAATTTTGGAATGCTTTTTTATATTTGTTTTTGGTTTGAATTTGCTTTCAAGATAATAAACAACAACATTTCTTACAAAGTAAACAAGGTAAAAAAAAGTCAATTGAAAAATCATGCAGTGTCTTTCCTTTGATTCTCTTGATTTTGTGACTTTGTTCGGTTCGGTCGTTTTTCGCGGCACGGAATCTTAAATGTTGCATAATACTAATACCATCGTTTTTCTTTTTGTTTGTTTACTGTTGAGTGCGGAAAAAAATACCGAGAAAATCAAAACCTACATGCACTTAGAAGGAAGAACTTAAAACAGTTAAATAGAAATGATAACTAATTCTTAAAAGAAACCGGAAATTTTCCTATCCAAGTGAAATAATATGCAAAACGAAAGTGTGTTACTTTCCAATGTTCTGGTGTAGAGAGAAGATACGTTTTGTCTGATTTCTGATCTTTTAATCTAGTCTGATAATTATTATTTTTGATTGTTGATACCCGCGCATTTACGGGATTTTGTAATTTACATTGTATAGGACTACATAAGTACTCTGTACGGTTGCTTGGTGGAAGAACAAGTCGGTTTCGTTTTGCTCTTATCCTTAGAATTTGATCTACTTATTTTTGAAATGTCACTGCCTGAGGTGAGGATGGGCGACGATCGTGGCAGTAACAGTATTGCGAATAGTTTTAATTTCGCACAAAAAGAGGGCGCTCAATAGGACGAAAAGGATAAAACGGTGTCACTTACCATAGTCGCCGCGGCTCATCGGGCCACGCATTGGAGCTCCTCGGGGACCACCGGCGCCGCTAGAAATTCGCATCGGTGGCATTGCACCTGGCATCATACCGGCATGCTGGGGTGACATGCTGTAGGGAGGAACAAAATCACTGCACATTAGCACGGTTTTAGCTACTGCTCTAATACTTCGCCCGTTCGAGGGCATTTCAATATAATTTCAAATGAACAAGCTTTGACCTCTTTTGAGCCAAACAACAAAACAACTAAATTCATGTGCATCTCTATTTACCCAACTATCCCCATCCTGGACTGCAGATATTGGTTCATGCGCCTTTCCCGGGCTCGCAGGATCTCCTCCTTCTTCTTCTTATCGGATGGAGGTTTTGCCAGTGACACCTGTTGGTAAAAAATCGAAAACTGTAACTTTCCCAGTTCGATAGGGTAGTGTTGAAAAAACTAACACAAACCTCCAAGTTCGACCCTCCGAGTTCCTTGCCGTCCAGCTCCTTCATCGCGTTGACTGCGTGGTCGCGATCCTCGAAGTGAATAAACGCGTAGTCTTTGATTTTCTTCACTCGTTCAACTTTGCCGAACTGTTCAAAGCTTTCCTGTTTTATTCGAAAATGAAAACGAAAAAAAACAAAACAACAAAATTAGTCGATGTGAAGTCGGAACAACAGCGATTTGGCAACACTTACCTTCAACTTTTCTTCACTGGTATCCTGTGTCAGATTGCGCACGTATAATACTTTGACCTTGCTCATCGTTTGTTCGTCCGGTTCTTCCTGGGGATCCGCCCAGTCCACTATTATATCACAACCCCACACCTGAAAACCGCAAATGAACGTAAGCTCAACTGGCAACTGTCAAAACAGCCTACACCTACCTTTATCCTTCCCGTTCCAAGTCGCCGCTTCGCTAGCGAAGCCGATTTATGTGACTCGTACTCGAGGAAGCAGAATCCTCGGTTCTTCTTCTTGTCGTCCGGTGAACTGTAGATTATCACTTCCATTAGGCCAGCTGTTCGGACGTTTCGAAAATTGGGGAAGGCATTTTCAAGATACCGAAAATTCAACCCACACACGCGCAAAGAGCGGAGCGGAAGGAAACGATTTGAGGGGAGAAAAAATGCAAAACAGACGTTAGTATAAATTTGCACAGAAATCGTAAAAATCCTTACGAAACTAGATTTAATCAAACTTAGGTCTACTCTGTGGCTGTGGTCGGTCGAAACCAATTCACTCACTGAAGCCGATTTTTTTCTTTCGTGGCGCGGATGTCACACAATTTTGCGCTCCGGATCTAGGGAGACTATAATCGGAGCGAGGAATCGAACAAAAGCTCAATTCGAGTTTAGGAAATTTTGGAAACAGGGCCCTCTGTTTTTCAGTTTTTCAGTTTTCGCATGGGAAAGTAAATTTACAGTTCAAATCTTTTGCCAAATTCAGTGCCAAACTTGCTTTTGTTCCGTTTTCAGAGTGATATTTTCTAATTTTCATACGCCAGGTTTCAACCGCGGTACGATCGGTAATCGATGGCTTTGCTGCTGGCAACACTGTCCGCAACTGACAGTTATCGATTACTGTCGCCGCCTTTGAAGCTTCCTTCGAAATCTGTAATTTGCTTACGATAAGTAAGAGAGGAGATGCAAAACACTCAGTTCGGGAGATGGGATGTGATTCATTCTTGTTCCAAAGGCTCGGAGGGGGTGGAAAACCAGGTTTCATAGGAAGTGATTATTTACATTTTCGTACTGCTTCGTTTTATTCCAAGAGAGGTAAATCAACCGCTTTGGATTGATCTTAACAAGGCATGTGGGGTAGGGGAGCCGGGAATCAATCAAACTCAAAGATAAAAATCCATATGTTGTCATACACACACACAGAGGAAATGTTGCTTAACACTGTAAAACGGTTACTTTCATCCGTGCAGCAGATCGTGGAAATGGGTGGGGGCGGGGGCTTTCTCCAGTCATTACGCATTTGAGCTGTCACATTATTTTCGTGGCCAATCGCAACGTTGTGGTTGATGTTGTTCCAAATTGGTTCCAGATAGGCCGAAAAGAGAATGCTGCTGCTAGGCAACCCGCACGTGCGCACACACAAGATTTTCCGGATGGTACAAATACACGTGTAAATATATATAGTAGAGAAAGAGAAATTAAAATATAGGAGGAGAGCAAAGAGCGAAAGAGAGTGAGAGAAAGAGAGTCAGAGAGAAAATGAGAGATAGAGAGTGTTGTGAATCCGACTGATTGTAGCCAAATCGTAACAATGATGTTTTAGAATTTTCGCCATTTTGTCGTTGTTGTTTCACCGATTGAAGCCGATCGGATGCATGAACGATACGGTGTGTACGGGAAATAAATCGACAACAAATGAAATTTGATACATGTCAGTCGCCTCGGTAATGCTGAGTAATCTTCCGAATCAAGTTTGCTGTGCTGTAGCTAGACAATTCGGATCAACATTTTCTTGATTTTTGCTTTCCGTTACAAGTTCAAATCTGCCAATCCGATAACTTTGTGAGTTTTTAGAAAGGTTGCAATTTGGACAGCTTGTGGAATTATCGGAAAATTTGGGTGCTTGCCGATTTCTGGCTAGACCAATGGTTGTCAGAAAAGAAACAAAAAAGTTAGGAAGACCGAATTAAACCAATCCTGGATACATCTTTTTTTTTTGTTCTTGGGTTTCGCGTATTTGTTTTTCGATTTTGTTGGTGAAGATTTTCACATTCTGATGAAGGAAGAAGGGAACAAAAGTGCAAATTTGGCAATGATTTTGGAACTTCAAGTTTGTGTTGTTGGGGGATTTTTGAAAAATTGTTGAGCTACAGAACTGTTGCCGGTTGTCGAATTTCGCTTTCCAATCGCTGAGCCGTTGTTTTGAGATTTTGTTAGATTCCTGCAGCCGTTCGTTGCTGCCATCGCAAAAGTGTCTCCAAAACGTGCGCTTAGTCTGGTACTTCAATGTCAACGATGCCGAAGAGCCGTTCCGTTTTGGAAACACTTTCCCGGCTGGCCAGCGCATAATTTTGAGAGGTAAATTTTGAGAACTAAAAAACAAACCAATGCTTAACAAACCAATCGATATATAATCCAATACGAAATGAAAACATAACCAAACAAACGAATGGAAAATCCAATCTCATATATTGCTTACGGTAAACAAAACAGAAAAACAAAACTGTGATCTGTGAGAAAAGCCAATCGAATGCGTCAAATTCCAATCGCTATAGTACGAGACAATACCAAATCACACTTGTCCACGGGATGTCGGTTTTCTATTGTTGTTGTTTTTTGTTGTTTCGGTAGTGGAGATCAAACTATTCTACTACTGCGAATTTTTTTTTCGGAAACTGACAATCACCACCGATCTACGTAGATTTCGTATTTATAGTTTCTTTTTTTGTTGTTGTGGGTTGTGGTCGTCGTCAAATTTAGATGCGTGTACACAAATTTGGATAAACTGCGTTGATACTCAATCCAAAACAAAACAAAGGAGTTTACATTCTCAAATTTGGAAAACATTACTTTCAACTTCTAGGGCTGTAGTGGTAGTAGTAGTAGTGGTACTTGTACTTGTTTTGCAGGGTTTGGACTTACGTGCGTATTTAGCAAATTCCTCTAACAACTCATCGCGATCTCTATTCTTAGGTATATTTCCGACAAAGAGCCGGTGATTGTTAAATGATATCGTTACACCAATCTTTTTGCCTTTCCGAATTTCATAATCATTCAGCTGGAATTGGAACGAGAGAGAGTTCAACAAACAAGGGAAGAAAGAGAGATTTTGGGTTCAATGCATACTCATTATTTTGATGGTGTTTTTTTTTTTTATTGATTGATAAATGATTTTTGAACTTTATGCCAAACTTAAAACAGATGGGAAATGCGAAAATAAAACGAGAAAAGTGATTGTGAGGAAACAATGGGGGCGCAATTCGCTGAACAAACGAAAATAATGTGGAATGGAGGGACTTTACGTTTAGGCGAATGACGTGTGGATGAATACTGTTTTGATTTTGGATGATTTAAAGCGTTTTTTTGCTCTTGTGTTGCACTTTTTCGTTGATTTTTTTGTTGTTTAAGATTTTTGCAAACTATTTTTTATTCTTTTAGGATAGATAATGACTGGAGATTATTGGTGATGAATACTGTGTCTGTTGATTTGATTGCGCGCAAATTTGCATATGGTAGCAGTTAGAAACAGGGGTTGTTTTGCTTTCGTTCAAGAATGTTAGCACACTGTTTAAACTTTTCAGTGATGTCAACTTAACCTACGGTTAACACAGACATAAACGGGGCTGACGGGGGGGTTAGGTGCTACTGAAATAAACTGCGTTCTGCTCAAAGATGGTCATGGTGAGTTTCATGAGGTGAAATTTGTTGGCGCAACTGTGTATCGTGGTAAACTTTTTGATGATTCATGAATTTGGAAGCCAATGAGGTTAGAACACAAACTACACAAAATCATAAATTGCTCTTAATTTAAACCTTATCGATTGAATTCTGATGGCATTTCATTAATTTAAACCACCAGCGGGTGAAAATGAATTAAAATGATTCAAAATTAATCATCATCCCTTTTCCCGTCTAAAACATATTAATTTTTTATCATTTTCAATTACTTTCCACCAGCGATAAAATACCTAGACTTCAAACCGTACTTGGATTGCCACAGAAAAAGGACTCACTAAGGTTAAATGCACTCAGTTGCAAAGCCGTTTATCTGAATTCGAAAACTGAACCGGTCATTGACCGCAAACAAGGAGTGCAGAAAATGAAAATACACAAAGTAGTCACAAAGAGTAGAGCAGCATCTGGCATTCGACCACCGGAGATACGTGCAATTACAGCGAAACAATCTGCAGTTCAGTTTTCCGTTGCTGCAAGTGCACGCACTGCCAAAATAAATAACCCGAAAAGAAAGATTATCCTCTCAAAGCCGCTGTTGCTGCTCCTGCTGCCGTTTGAGCGTCATTCGAAGGACAGGTGTTGAGCGCGATTGGCCAAGAAGTGATTAAACTGTAGCGCAGCCTGTTGCGATGGATGCACTTTTTGCAACAAAGAAACAGCCTTGCTATGCTCAAGCGAATGTGAAAAAGGTTCAGAACGGAATCGAAAATTGCAACTAAATCTAAATCCTGATGATACTGCGATGGGAGATGTGTACTTGTAGCGTTGATTAAATGCGCAAAAAGAGTAAAGGGGAGCACAGAAGAGTGATGAAAGAACCGATACACGTCACGTCGGTGGGCAACTGAAATTGCGGATCCGACCACTGTCAAAGTGACAACTTGGAAAAGTAGGCTGTGTCTGCGCGCGATGTGAAGGTAAGATGGATGCGATGAGCTTACACAGGTCGTGCATGGAGAATTCAAATGGATTTGTGTGAGTGTGAGTATTTATGTTTTTGTGTGTAGAGACGTTACATTGAGAGACTTTACTGCATTCAACCTACATTCGTTAATGGGAGGAGATCAACATTTGTAATGAGCACTGGGGCACGCAAAAAGATTTGATGTGACGTGTGGCGATGACAACATCGATGACGACGGCGACGACGACGACGACGACGATGGCGAAGACGCGATTGGTTGTTGTGTTTGTAGACCGACTATTATTCTTTCGATTGGTTCGTTGTTCTCAAGGTTTACTTACGCTCGTTCTCAACTGGACGGTCACAAACCAATTTGTGCACAGTGAAAACAAATCCATGAATATAATCAGTAACTTAAGATTAACCAAAATTTAAAAAAACTACGTACAGTTGTAACTCATAAGCGTAAACCGAAAAGATCATAACAACACATTTTCTTAAGTTTTCGTATTTTTAGGGTTTAGCTTCGGTACCAACTCTGTATGGGAAACAATTTTGAGGATAGCAAATTTTGTACGATTTTTACCTGTTAGTTTACCAAATTCGTCTAATATCTCCTCTTTGCCTTTTGATTTAGGTATGTTGCCTACAAAGAGGCGCAGATTCGGTACGCTTACGTTAATTTTCAAACATTTGCCGGACTTTATTTCATAGTTATCGAGCTGTGGGGAAGAAAATGGTACACAATGGTGAAGAGAGAAAAAAACATAAGATAAACAGAAGAAATGAACGAATGAATGAATGAATGAACGTAAAGAGGTAATGGAAAGAATGAATCTTGATTAGTCGTTTTCGCATATCGAAGGCCAATTTGAAACAATTTGGGAATATATTTGTACGTGGGGAAGGAGGTGGGGATAATTTTGAGCAAATGTTGAAATTTCGACAGATGAGGATGGAAAAACTGAAGATTTTTAAAGAAATGAAGGAAAAGAAGAATCTAATAGAACTAAAGAAAAACTTAAACAGCAGAGAGAAAAAAAAACAAATGATACTAACTGATATAGCTACTGAGAAAACTAAAAACCACTGAATAAATTTAAAATAATAAAGAATAAACATGCTCGTAAACAAAATAAAATCAGGCACGCAGAGCTAGCGAAGAATTGGCTCTTGTTTTGCACCATGTGCGGTGAAACAAGGCGAAATCTTCACTTGATTAGTGCCAATTGAATAATTTTAGATCTCAGTTTTGTTGTTTATTTCAATCGATACGTAGGTACCCATCAGCTTCAGGAAAAATATGATACATAATAGATCCCAATTCCGATGCGAAGATACGTTTTACATTGCAAAGAGGAGAGCTATAGGTTGGTATTCTGGAGACGAGTCAATTGTGGGACGAATGGGTTGACAGAAAAGATGCTGCTTATAGTGTATGTGCAACTCAATTAAGAATGGAAAGTCAAAACTTAAAATATGGCATTTCTAGGAGCAAACGCTTAACACCGACTTTTTTATAGACATTTTCAAATTAATGTTTATCATTATACGATCGATCAATGCCGAAGTTTACCGTAATGACTGTTTGCAGAAAAGGATGCTTCCGTTATACCAGCAGTACAGGGTCCCTACTTTTTTTGGCCTGATTTGGCGTCAGCCCATTACGCTAAAAACACAGTACAATGGATGCAGGAAAATGGAGTAGATTTCATTGAGAGAGACATCAATCCTCCCAATTGTCCCGAGCTTCGTCTCTGAGATTTTCAAAAATGAGTCTACGTGGCTTATGAACAGGCCCCAATCTATAGTATACTGATATTAGAATGACCCATGGACCAACAATCAAAATTCAGATCCTCAAATTCGAGCATCCTTTATCGAAATCAAAAAGTGGTCTTATTGTTTTGTCGTATGCGTTGTCTGTAACTTTTAAAGTGGTGAATGAAAAATGATGGATTTTATGCAGATGAGAATTTAGGCTACTTCTGGACCACAGAAAAAATTTTAGCTCATTTGGTTCTCGAGAAAGTGAAAGGCAAGCCCCCTAACATGACCAATTTGTTTGAAAATTAGGCTTTGGTCTTATTGTATTGCGTATGACTCTGTGTCGGCGCGTCCTTCTTCTCTTTTCAGAAAGCGAGTAATGGCGCTATAACCATAAGCCATAAAAAGCTAGGACAAGAGTTAGTGCTCATGTCCCAACCTACAGTCAAGCTCTCACGCAAGAAAAGACGCTAAACCCTTGGATTTGGAGCTTGGATACAAGTAGGAAACGCTTGTATGGACAACAAAGGAGTGCATTAACTTTATTAGCTTCGTCACTCCCAACGACCAATATACATATAAATATACATACGCTTTCTCGCCAAGGAAAGCCTCCCGCTCAATCCCATCCAACTTCCAACTCCAGATGTCTATGAAGGTAGCATGAGTTCTCAGCATCTTCTTAAGTAGACATCTAATCAACACTTCCCTCCCATCCCTTGCTGATCATAAGGACCTGGCCAGGTGTTGTGCAAAGAGATTGATGGATGAAGAGCCTGTCACACCCAAGGCAGCTCTTCTGGCGCTTCCATCGTCTCTACAACAGCCAATCCAGGATTATGTATGGTCGGAAAATGCTATGCTATGCTATGCTATGAGAATTTAGGCTACTTCTGGACCACAGCAAAAATTTTAGCTCATTTGGTTCTCGAGAAAGTGAAAGGCAAGCCCCCTAACATGACCAATTTGTTTGAAAATTAGGCTTTGGTCTTATTGTATTGTCCGTAACTGTAGGTATGTATAAGGATACTGCCATTCATGGCGATTCCGTCCTATTGCACAAAAAAGCAAACCGAGAAAAACGCGTTTCAAGCTTAGTGCAATTCTTGACAACTTATTCAAACATACGTATCTGATTTTGTAAACAAAGAGGGGAAGAAAGATTTAAACGTTAAATTCATGAAACCCTTAGCACTTTAAAGGACCACCAACATACGGAATAACATTTCCCTTGCATGATGGTGATGCTACTTTCCGAGGGGGTGCTGAGAGTTTTGATAAATTTACCTTTGATTCTTACTTCCCCTCTTTGTTTGCAAAATCAGAAACGTGTGTTATTATTGTTCTTCGTTTTCATATACACACTAAGAAAATAAACCCGAAGTCGGGTGAATTTCAACCGAGTTTTTATCTGCTGAACGCTCGGTAGTCTGATCGGTTCAAACTGGAACAACCGAGTTCTCGTTAAATTTTTACATTCTCGCAATCTGTCATATTTACCGAAAAACTCGGTTGACAAAAATAAATCGAATCAGCAATAACCGAACATCGGTTTACTCAAATATAACCGAACGCTGTCAAAAACAAACCGACTTTTTTGTTGCAGTTACGGAATTCGGTTCTTTTTTGGCAGAGCTGGAATTTTGGTTGAAATAGCTTCGCATTTCATAGTAATAAAACCAGTTTTGTCGGTCACATTGTTTATTGAAGCAAACAATCCTCATACATTACTAAACGTGCATCCTCCTGTTGTATTTCTTTTTCATTTTCACCTGACAAAAAAAAACACAGTACGGAGAATTTTCGCAAAAAGACATTCTTCGCGCACACGCGAAATGAAATGGCTGACGATTTTTCAGGCCTTATCGAGTCAGCTAATGTAATCGAGTTTTTCGGTAGACATAGCCGCTACGGAATTGACTTGAAGAGAAGTGTTGACGTTTAAGAATATTCAGTTTAAGGATCAGTTTACCGAGTTTTCTCGGTTTTCGTGTATCGGACTCTTGAATATCTCTGCTTTACCGTACTGTTCGGTTCATTTTTCATTTTAATCGGTTTTTCTTTTATAGTAACCAAAAGTCGGGTTTGACTCAAAAAATACACCCGAAAACAGTATACACGCCCGTTTCATTTTACTCAATTGATTACAATTGTATACTATCTCTTTTTCTCTCACGGAAATGTTACTCAATTTTCGTTAAAAAGTGGATCTACTCAATTTATGAGTAGACATTTCAACATTTCCGTGAGAGAAAAAGAGATGGTATACAATTGTACTCAAAAATTGAGTAAAATGAAACGGGAGTGTATATAAACGATTTATTCGGTTTCTTGTTGGTAACCGATGTGGTTCGGTAGATAATTGAACCGAGTTCGGTGTTATTTTCAAAGCGTGTACTATCGGAAATCCAGTTTTGTTGTTGTCCCAAACTTATTCAGTACAAAGTTTTCCAGTTCAACATGAATTATGAACGTATTGATGATCAGCTGCTTGAAAAACAATGTATTTTGGACCAAAACAAGATTTTAATCTTAGCTGGGATGGTTAATAAACACATGTTGATTAACGCTAAATGTGTAACTTGCTTGCAAATAATCATGATTGATGACATTGCTCTATCTTATAATTCTTCCATTACACATGGCACAAGAAGCAAACATCGATAGAACAAGGTTTCAACGTTTCAACTAAAAAAATACAAAATTATCGTGTTGATCGTAGTCGTTGATTTGCTAGTTTCAACATCCTAAACTCCTTCCGACCACCACCAGCAAGAGAACCATGCTGCCCGTTGATGGTCAAAACAAATCATCGAATCCCACAGCATCGCATCCCAAATCACCCGGTAATTTGGCATTCCGGGAATCGCTCGAAATTAGTTCGATCTCAATCGAGAATCCACAACACATTTGATTGCTGGTAGCCGCAGGCGAAAATTCAACCTGCTGCTGCCGAAATGCATCATCATTAGCAAACGCCCAAACTGCATCCGCAGCAGCTATTGGAGAAGATTCGCAACAAAGCGAAACGGTGGAAAGTAGGTAGGTAGCAATTTATGGCCCTAAGCAACACCAACCCGACTACGACGACGACGGTAGCAGCTGCCGCACATTTCTTTTCGGTGGTTTGTTTGCTCGTTCGTTCGTTTGTTCGCTCGAAACTGCTGCCACGCCAACCGGAAGCCAGCTGACTTGCACAGGTCATTAATTTTGACCCCAACTCCCACCAGGGCCACCCCACCCTCGCTCAGTGCATATGTGGTGCACAGAGCGGAGAAAGGGTGAAAGTCCTTGGCTTTCTCTCTTCCGGAAGAAAGTCCAACCTGCAATCGGCAGATGGCGGAGGATCGCCGTCCTGTATAGGATCCGCGAAGGAGATTATCTGAAATAGATCAGCAGCAAAGTTAAAGTCGTAATTGGAAAAGTTTGCAAATTTCCATCCAAATTGAGTTGCACATACTATAAGGAGAAACAGAGAGACAGGCGGAAAAGGTCAAAGGCGTTGAATTGTTCAGCAGGACCCGGTACCGTTAGACTGCGCAGAAGGAGGACGAAGCTAACGAACCGTAGCGATGAAGGCACGCGCGATCGCATAACCTACAAAATGCAGTTATTCCTTTTTTTTGTTGGTTGCATGAATGACGGAACGTGTGTTGTGCATTGGGATCCTCCCAATGTTGCATCCTGTTTCGATGGGTGTTTATTTGATGAGCTACTGCAGCACTTCCAAGAAGAGTTATTCGCACCGTGTGCCTGCCGGGTTCAGGTAGGTAGAACGCTATAGAAGGACAGAGGAAAAAAAAGGTCGCGTCACGTGCCCCGCCGTCTAACGGGACTTTTGGCGTGTGCCCTATGCTGCCGCCGCGTTGTCCCGTTCCACGTAGACGAGCAAGCCCGAAAAAAAAGGACGTGTGGCCTATAAAGTGTGTACCATCATCGAGGAAGGTTGTTCATTCCGATGAATGATAATACTGATAGGGGGAAGTGCAGTTTCCGAGAGGGATAGAGGGGAAGAATGCAACTCGATGCTTTGTCTACAAACTACTCAATTGTCGTTGGTGTTGTTTGTTGTTTCCGATGCAAACGAACCGTGAAGTGACGAAATAACGGGGTTAATCACAGGTGACCTGATCGCCGTGTTTGTTGTTTATTTTATTCTAAGGATTATTCAGTTTGTTGTTTGGGACATCCATGGGGTAGATCGACTAATGCATTCGAACATTTTAACTGTGTGGATGGGGAAGATTACTAACTAAGAGAGAAACATGCTAGAGTTTGAAGAATTGAGAGCAGTCCAGAACGAGGGAATCCTCGGAAACCTAATCTTAGCAATTATAGTTGAAATCTGTCCTGGGGAGAAATTGAACTGGGTTTACATGATTGACATGGTTGGATTTTGATAGATGGTGACTTAAATTAATTCTTCAGACCGTCCGTTGCTGGATGGATTTGATTTCAATTCAGGTGAGGGAATCTTAAAAGAGAATTCACCAACACTTATTCATTTTCATTAATTTTGAATTCGCAATTTCGGAAGAGCAAATCTCAGTTGCTTCACCAGATATGGATATGAAAATTCCAATATGGAAGAAGCTACTGTTTACGTTTGTCAGTTAGGCCCTAATGAAAATCTCTGTCGAATTGATACTTTGCGGATGCGTTTGCGTGAATTTGAAAGTTCACCGATAGGTTTTTTGTCAAATTTACGTCAACGGAACGCGAACGTATCTATAGACGAATCCAAGTTGAAAAAAGAAGAAGACACCGAGTGGTGATAAATCTGATAGCTCCCATGTTAAAGTATATAACGAAAATTTTAAAATGCTTCTAAAAAATTCAAATGGAATTTTAATTAAAAGCGGTTTGTTGAATGATGGAAGAAATATCCAAAACTGCACAATAGGGGCATTATTTTGATTTTGCTGAAAATATCTTTATGGAGTAGTTTTGGATTTTTCTTCAAAACAAACCGCTTTTAATTAGAATTTCATTTGAATTTCTTAGAAGCATTTTAAAATTTTCGTTCTATTCATTTACATGGGAGCTGTCAGATTTATCACTACTCGGTGTCTTCTTGTTTTTTTTTAACCTGGATTCGTCCATTGTGAGCAAGCCTTTCAAAATTATCAAAAAATGACGAATCGACGCAGGTCGATGTGAAGTTACCATTGAAATTGGAAATGCGTTGCTTCTGTCATTTGACTGATGAACCTTACTGTCAACGTTCACGCCGTGGATGCTTTGTGGGTTCAGCTTTATGGTATCCGTCATCCGGTTATCATAGTTTTTATTTGCAAGTTTTCTCCCATGTTGTGCTGATCTTGCTAATTATGTTTCAGCGATGTCAATCCGCAAAAACCACATCGCAAGGTAAAAGAGAAGAGATTTGTAGCAAGAATTACACGGCGTCCAGTTTCACATTAAAACCAGCACAAATGTACAAAAAAGGATGTATAAATCGATGAATAAAAACACCCATAATTTAAGAATCTTACACGTAACGGAAGCTGCCCCTGACATAAAGGAAAAGTCTTAAACAAACAAGTCTCGAGTAATTTATGATAAGGGCCCAACAGCCAATTGTAAACAATGACTTTAATCGTTGGTCTCTAACGAACCGTTAGACTCCTTCGATATTCAATAAGACCATGCCATAGAAAAAGACTTCCTCTTCCATACGCTGCTTTCTATTCACTCGAGAGTTTAGAGATTCGAGAGAAATCAACGTTTAAAGTCATTGTTTTCAGATGTCTATAGGCCTTAAGCATGAATTACTCGAGAAGTCATCTAAAATTTAGTATAACGAGAGTGAACAGCTAATCACTCACAGAAAAGTGCGTTTGATTGGCTGTAATTTCGCCACTATTATGACTCAAATTTTTGTCAAAATTGACGCTCGTGTGTGTCATTTTTTTTCTTTGTGTGTATTTGCAAACCTCATTACTGCAGTTTTTACTCATACTGACAAACGTCAGAGAAGTATCTATATTAATTTATTCTGCGCCGCATGTGAGATGAGATGACTCACTGGCAGCTACGAGAAGAGAGTTAACCATTTCACGAAGATGTTTATCAGTGTACCCGTCAGCTAAAAACTCTCGTTTGGAGGAAGTATTGCAGATACTGATTGAATACAGTTACAAAACAAACAAGGTTTGTTAATCGTTAACAGCAGTGTGCGTCTTCGTTAACGTCTTGTATGTAAATGGCATTGCAAACTGAAAATAAAATTCAGTTTAAACCACGAAATCATTCGTTTAATGCAATGTAGGCAAGGAAATTGGTTTGTACTATTTATGAAGCTTCATATGCAATGCCAGATGTGGTGTTAAAATAACGATGCATTTGTATATTCAAAAGGAACATACGAGTTTTGTACGAAGACAGTGTCTCGCTGGTGCTTCCCGTTGCATGCATGTTTGACAGTTCTGTTTTATCAACTTACAATGAACTTTAAAAAAGGCCAACCGTGAGGAGGGAGAGGTTTCGTAGTTACCCCTATTTTCCAAACAAAAATTCTAATCTGAGAACTGATCCTGATCAATTGGGATTCTGTCATTCATCTCACTAGGCTAGTGTTACCCGTAAGAAATAGAGAGATAAATGATCCAAGGAACACAAAACCGTTATAATTGGTTGTAGCAACTTGATTATGCCTTAATGGAGTCGACTTGAAGTTGCTTCACCTAATTTGCAACATGTGTGCTGCTAGAGGAAGATTAAGTCAACATTTTTGACGCGAAGTATGCGACTTTTAGGTTTATTTCGAGTAAACAAATTATTTTTGTAGCCACAGCAACACTAACTAGCTCGTATACGATAAAAGAGGAAGTGATTGGCGGTCCGCACGAAATACATTTTGGTGCAAGCATTTTCCTGATGACAAGCAATTAATTAGACATGTGTTCAATGTACGAGAACTGTGTTTGCAAAACGCGAGTAAGAGAATTTACGAGAAACCATTTTCAGTGTAGATGTTAACGATTAACAACCCTGCTACGATCTGTCAAAATTTCAAGGTAATCGAAAACATCAACTGGTCGTTGTTTGCCTCATGAAACGCCTGATTGTCAGCTCGGGTGAGATTACTCTCCTTGCAAATTAAATGGAGAGCCACCTCATCCAAGATGGCAATTGTGTGAGCATGTGCCCCTCATATGATGCGCAGAATAAGCTTGATTATGTCACTTGTTGGTTTGACAGCTGCTTCGCGATGAATTTAAAACAAGTAGTAAGTTACCTTCATTCTTAATCCAAACAAGTCAATCGTATTTATTTTCTTTCTAATGCCCTTTTATAAAATTGTGATTAGTTGTTCTAAACAAAATTTGGAAATCCCACACGGTATTTTGAAACTATTTACATTTGGACGATCTATCCAAATATTTTAAAACTTGACTTACTCCAAAACTAGGTATTCTATGTTTTGGATGACAAGCAAAGAAACGAAAAACATTGATCCCATTTTTGGCCATTTTTAATCATGGCACACATAGTTCATCTAAATTTGGGTACGATCAGTTTTGATTGGTTTGGGTAGATCAAACCAAAATTTGGGTGGATTCGTATAAGCGTGCAATAGAATAAAATTTTCAACGTCCATTTGAGGAATCCAGGATAACCTTCTAACCATTTGGAAAAAGTTATACGCAGTGCATCAAGCGTCAGAAACGACTAATGACTTTGAATTGCTGTCAGAAAATCATGTTTGAACCAATTTTTGATATCTTGACCTTGAAATGAAAGATTTAAAATCTATGAATGAAATCCTAACATTTTTTTTCTCTCGAAATAGCCGTTGTGGGAAAATGGCCTAGAACCACGTTCGGTAGGAATCTGAAGAGTATAATTTTAGAATCTCATCCACTAGTACTGGCGACTTCATGATTTATTTATTACAAAATAAGATCACTTTGAATCATGGACCAACATGGGAATTTTTCCACTTACGGATATTTACGTTTTCGGCAGGGCTCAAAGGATTCACTGGGGTGTCTCACTGGAATTGAGTGCAGTGAATTGCAACCGATTTGCAGAGAATCCAAAGCGAAGGAATCCAATTTAGTACTCTTGAACAATTAAGCAACATACTCATTACGTCAGTTGCGCCGATTTAAGCCGAGGGGCCTACTGATGTGGTGGAGATGTGGCATCTGTTGGCATGTCAAAACATTTTGTCGACGTTCGTCTAACGCCATAAGACTTTGACTCGATGTTTTTACAAGTTATGTGATCGCACATGGCGGCCACATCAGTAGGCGGCTCGTCTAGCATTGGAGCTATGACAAAGGGTTGCTAAATCCAACAGCTGCGCATTTTCTGTCCAGCTGATTCATATCGATTGGCAGCGAATTTTTATTGATTCAGTTGCTTTCAGGATTTGAAATTGATTTCAACAAATAAAGTTGATCGAATTCATATGAGACTCCCCTTGAAAGAACCTCATATATTGGTGTCGTTCAGTAGTTAAAAATTCATCATTTTTCATACTGATGTTCAAAAACGTTATACCATATAAGGCCAAATTCGAATGCTTTGGATTCGGTTCCGGTAGGTCACAATAGGACAATTTAATAACCTCATATACCAGTACCTTTGGCAACTCAAAATTCATGATATTTGTAAACATCAAAATACTATAAATTACAGATATCCGTGAACATCATGCCGTTGACCTACGAGGGGATTTGGCTAGATCCGGATACTCTACACGCTAAGAAAAAAATACCCAAAACTAAGTAAAAAAAAACTCAACGTTGAGTTCTGTCAAGTGAAGTTACCAGTTGGGTGAATTAAAAAAAATGAATTAGGTATAATTCACCCATCTAGTCAGTAATGATAGATATACTCAAATTTAAGTTTTTTTAATGTTCGATATTTTACACCAATTTTAAAAATTTTAATTGGCACACACCTGCCGTCGTGTCGTGAATTACAACATCGTCATTCGTCATATTGTTGGTTATATGCTTATAGACCTATGTATATTATCAACAATATTTGAAAATTTAATCAGGACCATTAACTATTGTAAACTGGTATTTCCAAACCTAATTTGTTTATATTTTAATTTGAAGACCAAAACAACTCAATTTTAAGTTGAAGCTACTCAACCATCCCGTTCTCTTCGCGCATTGAACGGTTGAGTATTTTCAACTTAATTTTGGTTGAAAATCGTAGCACCCGTCGGCGGTGTTGACGATTGTCATTTATTTGTTAGTCTGGTCGACTACGAACGCATTATTTGTTCGTCGCGATTCTCTTAAGTTATCGGATAACCATCCAAATCCACGAAATGGCAGCATTGTTAGCAACGCTATTACTTATGGATTGCCAACGTATTTATGAGATGTTTTATTGCACCAATATTGACAAATAAAAATGAACGATTTAACTATTTGTCCGTGTGTTTTAATATTCTGTTCGAAAAAAATGATCATTAGGTATCTATGTTTATGTATTCCATTCCTTATGGCTAAGAAAATTTCTCATTTTATTATAAAATTTCTTAATTCATTAGGTAAATTTTACCCATTGGCACTTGAAATGTAAATACCCAAAATTAGGTGAATTTTACCCATTGATATTTGAAATGTAATAACCCAAAATTGAGTTTTCATCTTATACCTAATTTTAACTTAATGCACAAAACATGCGAGATGGGTGAAAAAAACTTAATTTTGGGTACTTTTTTCTTAGCGTGTACGATCGGTTCTGGTAGATCCCAAAGAGGCGAATTTCGGAACTCCATATAATTATACCGTTCGATTACTCCAAACTCGTGTCTATTATTAAGAAACCTGATAACATCATGCCATGAACAACGCAGGTGCTTTGGCCATATCCAGATCTATTGAGACCATTTCCGGTAGCGATAAATGAAGACAATTTTAGAATGACTATCATTTATTGGTACTATTCGACGGCTCAGATGTTTTAATTTTCCATCCAATAGTAAGAAAATAAGAATTTTCCATCCAAAAAGTAAGTGCGGTGGACCAACAAGGAGGGCCATTTTCAGACACTCTGGAACCAAATTCGGTAGAATCTGATGGGAAAAGTTATAGCAAGTCACCTATCCTTTTCGTTCGATGGATTGAAATTCATGATTTTGCATTCAGAAGTATTGTGAACCGTGAGATTTGGCCAATATTGGATACTTTCGGAACCGGTGCTAATCTGTCAACATAACGTGGCGATAAAAAAAAAAACAAAGATTTTAGTACCGAAAAACGCAAGAATGTGTTGCAAGGAGCACGGTTCAAGGTGTACTTGGGACCAAGGGTAGAACTTGTACCAACTTGTAGAACTACAATAGTGAATCAATTTTCAATCACTAGTTTTTTATTGATTGTCGATATTATCGTACTATTATGGAAGAGGATGAATTTTGAATCTCTTATATTGATGCCGGTTGACGCCTCTAAATTCATAACTTTTCTTACAGAAGGATTTAGGCGTGCATCTGTGAACCGAGCAGAAGATTAGGTCATTTTTTAAAACCCTGGAACGGGTTCCGGTGGTTCTCAATTTAAGGTCAATTTTAGAGTTTTATGTATTGGTACTGGTTCCAGCGTGATCCGAAATTCGTGAATTCCGAACAATCGAGCGATATTAATATATGAGTTCGTAAAATTGTTCGGTTGGGCCTTACCGGAGCCGATCACAGAGCATTCGGAAAGGCTCAAATATCCTTACACTCAGCGAAATAAACTTTCGATATTCATAAGATTGCATTATGAATATTTGCCATAAAAAATCATTATAAATTTCATAAAATTGTCTTAGGAAATATAATGATGTTGAAAAAATAGAAGCATGAAGCAACCTGGATTCGAACCTTGAACGTTGAGGTTATGGGTCCAGTGACTTGCCCACTAGTATATATCAACACTTGTAATTAGGAAAACTTAAAGGCGTACAGGAACAACATCGTATAAAACAAAATCCATTCATAAGTCAGCCTTATGAAAGTCCAAAGCATCGTTCATAAGTTGAACCTTATGAAAATCTTAAGTTTATTTGCCTGAGTGTTATTGGACCATGGCGTGATGCTATCGGATTTCTGAGTTTTAAAATTATGAATTTTGAACCGTCAAACTGCAGCCGCGTATGATGTTTCAAAATTGTCCTCTTAAGATCACCACCGAAACCGAATTCTATGATTCTATACCTTGAATTTGAGGCTAAAATATCAAAAGTCGGTTCAAATATGATTTTTGTGAGTGAGCCAAAGTGATTGGTCATTTTTGACCCGTAATACAGTACATTGTAGAGCCACTCCTAGATGTCCCTGAAAGGTTTACCCGACAGGAATTTGTTTGTTTTCAATATATTTGTTTATTTTTTTCAGAGCTCTAGCTGATTCCGCTGAAAAGTTATACACGACAAATAATCCACTCATATTTATTGGCAAAAATCAACGCGAAATTCCACATTATATTCTTGTTATGCAAACAATACAATTCAAAATTTCAACATGAATCCTCCGAGAAACACAAATGAAGTTTACATACCAGATGAGAAGTATGTGTGGCCACACATTTATGTATGTGTAAAAAAAGGAAGTGAGTAGTATTACAAATATATATCACTTGTGGGTCACATTGCAAAAATGTATGTGTGGGACACATAGAAATTATCATTGCTTTTTTATCAGTGTAGCATTTTTTTTGTGGTCAAAAATGACGCCACTGCACCAGGAAGGTTAACCAAAAGTGATGTTAAACATCGTAGATAGCGTTCGTTAAAAATTAGAAAGAGCAGAAATCATAGGTAGATAATGATAATACTGATAAATTCAGTTCTATCTAAAAGATAGCTACAGAATTTAAGTTTTCAAACTTTAGCAACAAAGATTTTTAACCTCACTTCAGATGTACTTGGATTCCTCACTTTGGACCTAATCTGAATCGATTAAGTGCGAGTGGGAGCAAAACAGATTATTGAAAAAAACAATAAATTCCAGAAAATCTTGCTGAACAAAGTTTCAAAGCGATTAAATCTTGATCAACTGTGCTCACCTATTGTAATGTTAATATCGGATTCGATAAATGCGACTCGCAGTAAACATTTGGACCATTCGATATGGACGGCATTAAAAGTTAATCCTTGTTGGCGCCATAAATATTTGTTTACAAAAGCTCATTCATCGTTTTAGAAAATCAGGAGCAACCTGGGAAAAGGCCACATAAACTTTTGTAACCAAACTTTCGAAGGCTCTGTGAGCACTAGTTCATATCATGAGAAAGAAGTAACTTTTCCTCACATGTTGACGTAGTCGAATTGCGTGAATGACCTTCGATTGATAAGAAGAGGGCAGACAAACACTTGTTTACAAAAGAGTTTGTTACCTTTTCACATGTTGCTCTTGAATTCTTCCTCAACTTTATCCATTCTCCTGTGATAAAGGAACCCATACTGCGTCCGTGCGTTCTTTTTGTTTTATGAAATCGATTTCATCAAATGAGAGTTGGCATAAGCTCCACAAAATTTATATTTTCACTCCCCCCAAACTATATACCAGTTTTTTAGAGGTTAATTCCTTCACTTAAGGGCACTACTCTATACCAGTTTAGGAAATCTAATTCCATTGATTCTATTACGTAAATAAAACCAAAAAATACAGCTTAACTAAAAATGAAATTAACTTACACCCAAAAAAAAAAAAAAAAACAATTTTCAAAGTCAAATTAGTCTGAATGATTTTGATTGCTCAGCCAAATGCTAAGAGACCATTGATTTCCCTAATATTTTGAATTCTGCAACCATTCTGTTTTATTTTTTTAATTCTATCAAACCACGAAACACCAATCACCTCTACTCAGAAGACTCTGTTGTAAGTATTGAAATCAACCAAATTCTACTGTTTTATTCAAATGTTGTTCTACACCACCCTTTCCCTGGATTAATTCCCTAAGAAAACTACTTGCACAACACAAAGAGGATGCCGGGGGCCTCGTTTTCTCGTGCTCATGTGCAGAATATTGGCGCTTACGTTAGTTTATTGTCCTACTTCAGAGGCAAAACCATATCCTTACAATTACCCTTTTATATCAAGATGAGAGACCAAAGATTAGGACTATTCTACGATTGTTCGACATTACTCTAAATACAGTGCGAAAAGGCCGAAACGGATAGTGATAGATGAGATTTGTTTGTGGGAGTCTTCTTTTTTTTTCCTGTGGGAAGTTAGGACAGTAACTGGTTGATGGATTTTTTTTGGACAGAGAACATAGGTCGGTTGTATACAACTAAACAAGGGTGGCATGGTTGGAGGGGGGAGCTAGGATTAGGGGGAGATTTCAAGCTTCAAGAAAACGCATTGTACTGTCTACGAGCGGACTTACCTCCCGCACTGCATTGCAGGCGGAATCCCTAGAGGTGAAGGTGACGAACGCGTAGCCCCGATTCGTGCCGGTCATCGGGTCCATCATCAGGCGGAGATCCCATATTTTGCCGCACTTTTCGAACAGCGGTATCAGCTCATCCTCGTACATGTCTTTGGGTATTTTGCCACAAAACACCTCGCACCCATTTCCCGGGGTGCCACCTTCCCAATTCGGGAGGGGGACCGCCGTACTTTCGTTGTCCTGTTGGACGAAAAGATGGCGGGAAGACAGGATTAGTTTTCTTTCATTAAACCTGGCGGAAGGGGGTTCTAGAATTGTTACCTGTCGTCACATCGAGTGTGTATCCTGTGCGTTCCAGAAACGTTTGTTTTTTCGCTGCGATTAAATATTATTTGTAATAATGTTGTATTATCTAATAGTATCTCGTCAAGTATTTGTAGTTTACTGTGATGAAGTATGGTGTTGGAAGTCATCCAAGCCGGTCGCGTTTTCTGATCGTTAAAAAAATAGTCGTGATCCGTGAATTTTGTGAGCAGAACAAAAAACTGTCGCAGTTGCTGGGCGATATGTTCGAGGTTATCGGACTCACGGACAAGGAATTCACAGGAATGCGTGAGCGATTCCCACTAGTGCCGAGCTGTGGACACCGTGATGACTGTTGCCGAGGATCAACTGCTGGAGGAGAGCTACCCTTGGTTGATCTCGGTGGCGGGTGCCGTGCAAGGATCGAGCTACTATCTGGTCAACTTCGCTCGCTGTATGTATATATGTACGTGTGCATGTGCGTATATGTGTAAGTATTTATGAATGAATGAGATGATGAACGTGATGTTCCATCTCCGGCTCGATACTGGTAAGTAATACTTCCAGTCATTCAATTTTAATCAAAGGTAAACTATATTGAACATATACAACCATTCTACAAATATTGAAATATCGCGAATTCTTTGAACGTATATGAAGGTTGTTTGGGTTTACACCTCTTTCTTCAATAGATGTTAAGACAATCATCATTTTTTCCAACAGTTGTAAAGACGTGGCACGTAGAGAGAAGTGGGTCTACGACACATTTTTGGCGAAATGTTTAGTGGAAGTTGATAGGCTAATCTCGCTAACTACCTCAACGCTACACTCTTAGAAAAATCGTGTAAATTTAAGGCTATTTGGATGCACATAAAAGGAGCGGACCGTTTGATTGAAATTTGCCCCTGTTCTAAATTTACATGACCACAAAAATTTAAATAATCACTTACACGACATCACGTAGAGATAGGTTGAGCAACATAAAATAATGTTCCCGAATGCTGCTACTGCAAATGCAAATTCAAATGCTTTTTGATGCCCGTTTAGATCCCATAGATCTAGCTTGAATAACCATCGGAAAAAATCAGAATGCGGCAATAAAACTTAATAAATAAAAAAAGTCCACAATGTCATGGGTTCTCGTAGTTAAATTTAGATTAATGTTATCGTGTAGGATTCATTTTGTCCCTTCATATCCAAATTTTTGAGAACATATGAAATTAAATAATGCAAAATCCGGAAGTACGTCTTAAAATATTTTGAGGATGCTTAGCTGTTGCCATGTTTTGATTGAATAATATTACATGTGAATGAACTGCTTAACGCTGTGTAGCCGTGTATCACTGACAAAGGCGTATTCCTACACCATGAATTTTCGAGAATAGCTAAAAGTAATCATGTTATAATCTTTCATGGAAGAGAGCGAATTTGAACTTGTTACCTGTCGTGACGCGTGGAACCGACTGCGATAAAAAATATGTCGGATGTTATTATAACACAAAAAAAGAAGATCAAGTAATCTTAAATCCCAGTATTCAGTCTTGTGGCTAATTATCAATGCTTTACGGTTAAGGATTTAGATAACCAAATATTATCCAAGAAGCTGTTGTAATTGAAGAATTCAGACGTGATTTTGAGTTTGACAGTATTTATTTGTTTTGGCTTCATTCTGACAAGTTCTCTTTCACTACCCGTTCTTATATTTTCAGACCTTCTTCTCTTTTCAGAGAGCGAGTAATGGCGCTATAACCATTAGCCATAGGGAGCTAGGACTATAGTTAATGCTAAAGTCCCAACCGTTTGAAGAGAAATGGAGCATCACTTAACCTTCTTAGACTAGATGCTCCCAACGACCGTTTTAAATTATATTTTGTACTGTACACCAAACAGGGCATTCTGTTTAACTATTCTCTTCGACTATTCTTTTCCATTTGCCTTTGATATCTCCTTAAGGCTACGTGGGTTCCCCGTGTCTTCTTAAGGTTGATACCAAATCCTTCCTATCACCAACGGTTGCATGGACGTGGCCAGGTGAGCGATCGAGGAGTGTCTTCGTGGAGATTATTGTGTGAAAAAACGTATCAGTAACTGGTTTCGTTTCATGGTGGCATGCAATGTCTTCAACGAATTATTCCTCATCGTAGCTCCATCAACGAGGTGTGCAAACGTCAATGCTAATGCTAAAGCTAATGCTTGACAATGACAATGACAATAAGTTAGCTTGACAATGACCGTTTGGGTTTAAATAGTTCTCCACCTTAGTGGGAATACATTCAACGGTCAGAACTTTCTTCTTAATCAACGCAGGCATAAAGGCAGCAATTTTTTTTTCTTATATGAATCATCAAAGAACAAACGATTTCTGTCTTTGCTCGAGAATAAAAAGAAACAACCATTTTTCCATTGCAGGAACTATTCAAGAAAGCATGTGCTTTCTATTTTAGAAAATGCATCATATCAGCTCATTCCACACGAATAAAAAAACAGCCCCATAGACGCTGCACTCCCCGAATCATAATCAGGATGTCCAAAACTTACCTTCTTGTCGAGCCCATATTCTAGCAGTTTTGTGTAGTCTTCTGTCCGTTCGCCATCGCCAGCGCCTTCCATTTTCTGATTTGCCATTTCCTCGACCAATTCTCCATTACCTTCAGCCATTTCTGTAAAAGAAAGAACAAAGAACATACATTTAATTCACCTTTCAAAACATGACTGTCTGCGACAATGTAAACAAATTTGAATTCACCGCTCATTCGCGCATTCGAATCGAGATGCCGATAGTAAATCACAAACGCATGGTTACGCATATGGGCAGCAGCAGTCAACGAGAAAAAAAAAAAGAGAGCGAGAGAAAGAAAAATGTGCGTCACGCATCATTTTCGTGGGTCCGCGGCATTTGTGCAAGGTCAGGATTTCCATCCAAAGCCATAATATTCCCTGTCTCCATCACCGGGGTGGCGATGGTCATCAGCGCTGGACACAACGAGAGCCCGTGGGATGCGTAGACCGGCCGAGAGCAACGAAAAGAAGAAAAAGCGAGCAAACTCTCTCCGCTCGCTCTCACTCTCACCCATCGTCACCGTCATCACGGCGCGAGAGGGTGGTACACAAAGAGTCACTGTAACCGCCGCAACTAACCCTCCTGTGGATCTACATGATTACATAATAGCGATGATGGACAACGTAAATTTATAGACCCACCGTGGAAAGGGTAGGGCCAATTCCCATTGCATTGCCATCAAATGCTTCCGGTCAAAATAGAACTGGACTAATAAAAATAACTAATCATGCATAGGAATGGGACGCGGCAATACAGAGTGCGTGAGTTGCGTTGTGTTTGTTCGGGAACCGCAGACGGATGACGACACGATGATATGCCATTGTGTGTTGCGGCGGGTTCGGTTTCGTGCGAATCTAGCTCAAGGTCGCCGCGAGCGCGTTTGCAAACGCATACACGCATTTTGCGTGTCCGCTAGAAAACAGAGGAAAAAAATTCGCACATCCACACACAGCTGCAGTAAATGTATACATTATTAAAATATTGGCTGATGAGTGCGTATGGATTAGATGCGAAACCAACCAAACGAGAAAAGCGAAGGAAAAAAAAAACGCCACCGACCGATTTGTTTTTTTCGCATCTTTTTCGCAAACAACGTGCGAAATATTTAAAAAGACAACGCGTGGATTGTGAGTATGCGTTTTTTTTCTCTCTATTTTTCTGCGTACGCATCAACCATTGCAAAAGGGTTAGACCTCACCTCGGATGAAAAGCGAGAGTTTTTGGCAAAAGCGCCTAGCAAAAGAAGTGTGCGTTTCGCACTATGCAGAGGCAAAAAACTATGACCCGGCCTAGCCCGGTATTGAATCACCAGCTCTATGAGCGCGAGCAAGCGAACGACGGAAGAAGATGCAGAAGATACGCACAATCGGGGCCTGCTTGGTTGACTTGAGGGGGTTGCACGTTTCGCGTCTTCTTTGTGCCTCGCGAAATAAATCGCGAAACCTGCTGCGACCCTCTCCGTCTTCCCCACTCGCGCACCCGCTACCGCTGCCAAGTGCGTACACGAGGTGCGTTAACGCAGCGGCGCGACCTCGAAATTCGCGCAGAAAGTAGGTCAAACTGCGTGTATGGGTCGGTCGATTGAGGATTTGAGTAGTAAAGGCGCATAGGCAAGCGAAAATGTGCGTTTTTTTTGGCGAATGCGTGTGGCTTTATTTTCGGGGGGGAACCGGAGTGTGCGTGTGGCTGTTTTTTTTTGCAGTTATTAGATTTCGCACAATGACGACGGGTTGGGCCGGCTGAAAGTGAAAACAGTCCCCACAGTCTTGGAAGTTTCGGTGGCCTGAGTGGGTCACCATCGGTGCGAGATGCGTTTGGCAAAGCATTCGCAGCAAGTGGTTCAAGTTCAGCGTGCGTGCGCCGGTTGATTCTTGATTATGTGAGTGTATGTGTCAAATTTGACCTAGTTTCGGGACTCTGTTATCTTAGCGAAATGAGTGGTGGCTACAGTTTGCGCTGGTGAGGAAAATCAAGATATTCAACGTGATTAGTTGAATTTGGTGGAAGATAATTCCGGATGGCAAATTTTTAATTCGATTTTGGACTGCTTATAAACCTGACGCCGGCTCTGGTGCGTTCTAATGTGAGTTCTTTGATGGTCGCCATTTTCGGACTGAAGAAATGGGGCCACTTCCAAACTTTGGAGTCAAACTGAAGCGGTTGTGACCAGTAGAAGAACAAAAGGATGATGCGACTGACCCTACAGGATATATGTTTATGAAAAAATGTGAAATTTACCAGTTTTTGGACACTTTTGTAACGATTGTGACGTCATCGGGGCTTAATACGCACCGTTTGGCTTGACCAACACACACGCCAACACACTGCAAGGCAGCTGGTAAGGTGCGATTTTGCAGAAAATGTGATCGAAATGGAAATGTGAATTTTTCTCCGATGTTACTGGACACATGTTAGCATGCAATGTGACAAAAGGCCGCATACAGTGAGATTACGGTGATATAATCGGACGTATCAGAGACTACGAATCCAAGATTCGTTGATAGGGTACGGGTTCGTTGGTTGTCAATCTGTGGTTGTGTCTGTGAATGGATGATACACATGTGTTTCAAATTCAAGAACTCCCCACGCTGCGATGATGACGACGGTAGCGGTGGGTTCCGTGTGGGGGTAGAACCCCGAAAATGAAGAAAACGGCCCATCTCTTTCGGTGTATGGGTGCGTGTGCGAGGAAGAATTTCGCACACCTATACTGGCGTGTAATTCGCAACTTTTGCGAATTTTCTTCCGCCAATTTCGGTACGTTTTGTTTCCATGTTTCGCAGTCGCATGCACTCACACCTCAGGGCCCCCGGGCCCTGAATTGGACTTTTTTTTTGGTCTGCCATCGAGCTCATTTTGCTGGACCTTCATGGGGAGGCTTGGTAAAGGTACATGCCGTCGTATTTCCTCCCATTATACCGTTGTTTCATGTTTCGCGAATCGACTCACGTACAAACACAACTTCAGACAACCAACACAAACATAACCTGTACACAGCCCCAAATTGGCATCAATCACCACCACCCTGCCGCCTCCTCCAATACATTCGCATCACAGAAGGCAACCAGGAAAAAAAATCGCACGCGGGGTCAACGACCTGAAAAGTGTAATGACCTTCATTAACTCGTTTTCCGCACACAAAATCAGCGATTGTCCTCGGAAATCGTCCTCCAGGACTCACTCTGCACCCACCTCACTCATGCCTTAGCCCTCTAAGCCTCAAACCCACCACAAAATTCTTACCAGCCGATGCACAATCGAATTCTTCGTGGATAGATTCTCTCGTCTCACGCAAGCTCTTCAACTCTTCACAGATTCATCAAGTGGACGAATCCTGCTGCAATCTCGCCGACCACGAACCAGGATCAAATCCAGAATCGACCAGAATCTGACACACGTTTCCGTGGCTAACTAACCAACTCGAACCGCTCTGTCTACTACTATTCTCTACACTAGCAACTGGTGGACTCCATCGTCTGTGCGTCCCGTGAAGTCAAGAGGAGCGTGTTTGAGCTCTAGTTTGAGTGTGGAAACCTCTGCCTGCTGCCTGTTGCCTGTTGCCTACTGCTGCTGCTGATGATGAACAACGCGTTTGCCTATGTTGTACACACTTACCTATCGACTATGGGGTGTGCTGTTTTGTGCTTCCCTCAATCTAGGCGTGGAATGGTGGCAGGGAGGAAAAAACGGGATACGCCATGCCATAGTAAAACTACGCCTACCAAGAAGAACATCGCAATGTTCGCGAAAATTAATTACGGTTTGATTTGCCTCAGGTGGTATCGCGCCAATGATTTAACTTGCTTGCTTTCTTTTAGGAGCTGGCCAATTCGGTGGACGCGATAAAGGGCAATCTCGCACCTCCGGTGGAAAAAAAAATGGACCTCGTGAACTGCACAGCTAATCGGCGTAACCTGGAAAGGTCAGCTGCAGGTAAATTTTCAAATCACCCAAAATGAAAACAAACACGCCGTGCCGTGCAACCGGTAACGCCATTATCAGTGAATTTGAATGGAACCATTGCTGACGTAGGACTTACTTAACCTTCCTGGCGTTGGGGGATTTTTTTTCTCTCTTCTAACTTGTCTCGTTTCCTTTGAGGTAGGGATGAGAAAGGACTTACATAAATTGAGACCTAATTGTTGCCTAAATTTCTTTCAATTGCATTGATGCGACTTGATGAATGGTTTGACATTTTTGCGGAGTTAACAGTCTATTGACGTAACCAAAGCGGAATGGGGGAAACATTTAGGAAAAAATGACAAAAAAAAAGTCAAGTTAAATCGAATTGGTGTTGTAGGCAATGTTATGAACACGTGCAATTTACGCAGGGGGGAAAGTGCGAAGAGTTGCGTACCTGGAAGATGGGTTGAATGAAAATAGGCGTTGTTTTTATTTCTTTGTTAATAGAAAGCAAGCCTTATTGTGTTAATGATTAAATGATTAATTAAAAAATAAATTAATTATGGGAAGATGGGAAGACACTTATAAGATGAACTCACGGAGTTTTACTGCATATCTTTCTTATTCGGGATAACCAGTGCTGCGTGCTGGCAGCAATGAAAACTCGATATTGCTCCGCCACTGGAATTCACATTCTACATTGGAATTTGTAGCAACTCTGATATCAGCCAAAAGCAGTAAACGGTTTTAACATTGTTGTCATAATTATCACTAGGCAAATTTTGTGTTTATCTCTACAATAGTACAAAAGTAATTGTTCCAGTAATTCAAAACATTTCAGTGAATTTTGAAATTCAATCTTCTATGTAAATGAAAATGGAAGCATATCTGTACGCAATGATTTAACTCAAGAATGGATTGACGGTTTTCATGATCCCTAGCGAGTTCATAAAAAATAATCCATCAAACAAATAATTCTTGACAATTTATTCAAAACGACGTATTTGATTTTGTAAACAAAGAGGGGAACAAAGATTCAAACGTAAATTTCTCAAAAGTTTGTACTCGCCCACGGAAACTAGCATCACCATCATTTTAGAGAAATTTTATTTGTTGTGTTGGTTCTTAGTTTGCGTGAAAGTGCTAAGGGTTTCAAGAACTTAACATGTAAATCTTTCCTCCCCTCTTTGTTTGGAAAATCAGATTGAATAATTTGTCGAGTATTGAGGAATTCTGTAGTGAATTTTCGAAACACAAACATCTTCAACGAAAAAAAAAATCGGAATTCTCATCGTGATGTAAATATCAGAGCATGTGAAATTGTATTTTATTGCGCAAGAAGCAGCTACTTAAATGAAATAGTTCGTACAAAGACGAGCTCTTGTATACAACATTATCGACAATGGATGGAATGTCCCGGAACTTTACTGAGTGCTTTTGCTCACCTCCACACAGTTTGAAAGAAACAATTAATTTTCTGCGTTATGTAATGCACATAAAGGGAGTGCAAGATTTGGCATAAATTAATGGGATCTTTCATGTGAATGTATGCCAGATATCGCTGAAATCAGGTCTGTTATAAAGAAGATTGCAATCATTGTTGCATGACGTATGCGTTTTGGCCTTCATACAACGGAGTAGTGAGGTTTTCAGGTATGTACATTAGCCTGGGGCACGGATATATGAAACACAATTATTTTCGTTCCCTATTGATTTTTGGGAGCCTTTTGGTTCCTATAATAACTGTGCAAAATTTCAACTCGATCGGTGAAACTATATTTTAGCGCTCGCAGTTTGAATTTTCCATACTATTTTATATGGGAAAACTTACCTTTTTAAAAAAATATCTGGCGAGGTGACCCGTTGTCCTCCAAAAATAAATCAATTCCTTAACTTGCTAGGAAATTTTTCAAAGAAACTTTTTTTAGAAGACTGCAAAGCGATCCGACGCTTGTGGAAAAAGTTATTAAGCTGAAACTGATTGCTATCCAACCGAACGGCTCATTGGACTGTTTTTCTAGCAGCACAGTTCCTCCATGCTGAGTGAACATAAACAAAACACAGTGGTTTCTTCGCGTATCCAGCAGCAGGTTGCAGGTGGCAGTGCTGCAAGAGAAAACGGTTCAATGAACCGTTCGATTGGATAGCAATCGGTTTCAGCTTAATAACTTTTTTCACAAGCGTCGGATCGCTTTGCGGTCTTGGAAGAAAAGTTTCCTTGATAAATTTCCCAGGAAGTGGTTGTATTGATTCATTTTTCAAAGACAATGGATCACCTTGCCAGATTTTTATCTGTAAAAGTAAGTTTTCTCATGGAAAATCCTATGTAAAATTAAAACCACTAGCGCTAAAATATAGTTTCACCAATTGAGCTGAAATTTTGCACAGTTATTGCAGGGTCCAAAAGGCTTCCGAAAATCGTTGGGAACTGGAATTTAAATTTTGTCCCAGGCTAATGTACATCCCTTCCCATTGAGAGGAACCGTATGTCATGGAAACTTCTGCACTGCTGGTTGTATTAAATAACATCACATCAAATCACATTGGCAATTGGCAACTGGATTTTGACACCTGAAATTTGACAAGTTCACTTCCTGCAGATTATTGAGAAGAAAGAAGTCTCATTTGGGATTTTACATGCGACTATGATACTCTTCCGAGATAATCAATTTATATGATGGTCCGCTTAGAGGATGCGAACTAACGCAGATCTGGTGGCACAATGTTCCGGAGGATACCTCAGTAAACCACCTAACAATTATAGGTTCACGCATCGACTATTGACCATTGACTAAACCCAACTGTGTTGCATGCTTTACTTCAACATAAGTCATACTATAGGAAAGTCTAGAATTCCGTTAAATTGGCACACGGTATGCAACAGTTTCTTTGAATGTAGCCAATTATTGCTCCAGCAATCTATTTCAAATATTTCAAGTAGACACTTCATGCGTTGATTTATTCAGTATTGGCAAAAGTCGAAGTGACGTAGCAAGTTTTTAATATTTATTTGCTTCACATACTTTTTCTTTTCAGCTGAATTCCGTTAAATTATTTGGGAATTATTTGTGAGTTGTAGATAACGCAATTTGGCCCTGATAAACGCGATACCATAAACAAATTGTTTGACATCCATCCGTGAAGATGGGGTGGAGGAAGGCTTGAAAATGCACATTACCGAAAATTCTATGTAACAAGGCTAGCTTTAACACATTTGTTTTTGTTATTATTTTGTGAAATTTTTCGAGAGGTATATTGATTTTGGATGCAAAAATAAATTTTTTGTTTCAATAATACCAGTATACATCACGACCAACTATTGAAAAGGTCACGTCAGTTTTTGTAAACAAATTCTTCTTGAGGCCTCACCAATCGGAGCTCCTCTACACACTATCAATGTAATTATGTAGGGGGAACGTTCCCCTACCTAATGTTGTTAATGTATGCGTAAACAGGCTTCAAGTTGCGAGAAAAAGCATTAAGAAATTAATGTTTACAAAAGCTTACATGGTCTCTTCTAGTGTTGCTCTTGATATTTAATTTTTTTTTATACACAAAGCTTAGATGATCAAGATAAGACAACACCACACTTGATTGTTTAAAACCTTGCGACATTTATCAAAATATCGAAATATTGAAACTATCTTAGCAAATTTTCTACAGCGAACATGTGAAATTTGCAACTTTTCTAGTGATATTTGTAAGGTTATTTAGAATTATTAGATTGATTATGCCAATTGTTTAAAATGCTGTATAATTGTCTGAAGTAACTACAACATTTGAATTAAGGTCTGATTATTTGGTAATACAGGAACATCCATTAATAATGTTACGATAATGTTCATTTTCAATACCCCATCTGCTCAATACTACGCTTTTTTGTTTTTGTTTAGACATCAAATACTTTTTGTTAGGATCATGTTAGGATCATGCTTTCTCGAAAAAATATTTGAATGTGCCCTACCTTAGCATTACATAGTTTTTGCCAAATATTTGTTAATATTGTTTGATAAATTATGGCAACCTGAATAGAGCAACACACAACATTCTGTAAACGGTTTGACAGCTTGTTTCTCTTTGTAGAGTTTTAGCGAAAGTGTGTATCACTAGAATCGGGTGCATTAAATTGCAATAGATTTGCAGTAAATTGAAAGCGATTTAGTACTTTTGATCAATTTTGCAACACACTCATTACTATAGATGCACCAATTTGACATTTGAGTCCAGGAAAATCGAGGGAACTGAAATTGTTTTAATTACTTGCAGGAATTTAAATTGATTTTATTAAATAAAGTTGATCGAATCTATGTGAGACACCCCTTGGCTTTAGCCTTGACTGTCAGTATTTGATTTTAGTAGTTATCAAAGCCTATTATCAATCACTTAGAATTGGAAAACAAGGAAAATGAAAAATTGAAACACTATTTTAAACTATCAATAGTAAATGCGAGCAAATTCCTTAAAATTCCACTGGAGAAAGCTTATCCTTTGATAGATAGGCCTATTTAGTCAGCAACCTACAGACTTTTTCAGTGTCGAGTGCTTTATAGATTACCAAAAATACCATTCTGTTTACTCTTCAATCTCTTGATTCAGTGTAGAATTTCTCTGAAATAGGTATAGTTCTCCCCAATAAAGAAATATTAGACTCGTTTTGTTTTTTATTCTGCCATTAGAGTGACCATTTCCATGTTAGGGTGGTCCGAAAAAATCTATTTTTTTCTTTCAAAAATGCCTTTTTTCAAAAATTTATTCTTAACAGTCTCACCAATTTGTACAGTTGTCACCTCAAAAGAAAGATTTTTTAAAGTTGATTTCAGAGATTAGAAATATATAATTCTCGATGGATAATTTACTTAAAGTAAAAATATAAAAAGAAGAAGTCGTAGAAAATAATTTAGTTTTCAGTAGAAATAAAACAATAGTGATTTTTACGTTTTTTTTTTAATGCAAAATGAATTATAGATGAATATTTCGTATTTTTTATAACAAAAAATATTGAAAATTAATTCAGTTCAGAAGCTAGGAACTTTTGAAAAAATAAGCGTTTTTGAAAAAAAAATATTTGTTGGGCCACCCCAACACGAAAATGGTCACCTTAATGAAGGAATAAAATAAATAGGAGTCTATTTGTTTATAAGGATGAACTACATAAACATTAATGAAAATCGACAAAATGTGATCGTGGTTTACTTCATTTGAAGATAATTATTTTTTTCAAATTACTCTCAATATACGATTTGAAACGAATTAAACCCGCAGTTGTTGGAGTCATTCATAAAGTTGGGTGTACAACAAATAACCTTTTCGTTCATAATTTTGATAATAACAATTTTAACAAAAAAAAAAATCAATCTTAAATTTAAGGGTTGAAGCGATTCAGAGGTGCGCAACCAGGTTTGATTCGTTTATGCAGTATAAGGCCTCCCCAAACTGCAGCGAAAAAATCACCGCGGTGAGATTAAGTACATGGCGGCTTATGTTAGCGCACAAACCGACGCTGCAGTTTGGAGAGGCCTTAAGAGATCAACTCGTATTTTTTTGGTTAGAGTACATTTTCAAAAGAAAAAAGTTCTTTGTGAAGGAAGAAAAGTTAGTTCATTTTCAGAGCTAAATGTGAACAAACTAATTGGCTGCTCCATACAAAAATCCAACCAACACCTTTTTTTTATGATTCATCCTGATTCAAACGTCGTTTTCGCAAACCGCTTAGCACACTCACACAATCGTTCGCTTCCATAAGGAATAATAATCTTCAATTATGATAATCACGTTTTACTTAGAGGTTCTAAGATGGTGTTTCATGCAAATGCAACCGCAATGTTTCTTCATTTGTTTTTTAGTTTTAAATAATGCGTCTAGAGCTCCAACCTGATTTTGTAATCAATGACTCAAGCGTAATTTTTTCGTACTGTTTGCCTCTGAAAACTATTGACAGTTATCTTTGGCATGAACATCTATTATGCGTTAACAATAGACTTTGCCTTACATAACCGCTCACTAGATTTATAAACCCTCTAAATTGATGAAAATACAATTTGATTTGTTCGGTTCATTGATTCAATAGCCCCAAAAAGTGTTTTAAATTTGAGAATACCATAAGTGCAGAGTTGTTTTACTATTCTTAAATTAAACTCGATGAAAGTTGAACTTTGAAATGGGATGAATTTATAATTTCAATTAATTTTTATGATAAATGTGTTTTAAATTTCGATTGAACCAAATTTCGATTGGCTGAGTGAATTGGAGATAAGATCTGTATCCACATTAATCCGGAGACCTTCAAATCATTGTAACTTTTGAAATATTGCACGTAGGAATGAAAAATTTCACTGTGGTATAGCTGAGAGTCTATGATGAAAAAGACTATGATTGATGTTTAAATTTCATGTTTAGTATTCAAGATGGCGACGAAAGAAAAACAAGTGCGCGAGCGAATTTTGGACGGGCGTACGGCAAATCCTGACTTGTTGTACGGGACCTTGCAAAAACATTGGATTTGCCTAAATCCACTGTTCACGATGTGCTCAAATCATTCTCGGAACGTTTGACGGTGTAGAGGAAACCGAGAAGTGACGAAAACATTGGACGCGCTGATCCTGTCATGGACCGAAAGGTGACAAGGATATTAACTAAAAACCCAAATCTCTCCATTCGAACGGTGGCTCGTAAAATAGGGATGTCGCCTGGTTTTGTCCAAAAATCAAAACAACGTTTGGGACTTCAGTCGTATAAAGTAAAAACAGTTCCAAATCGCAACGACAAACAGAACTTGGCAGCATAATCACGGGGTCGACGTTTGTACTGCGAATATTTGACGAAGTTTTTATGCGTTGTTATGGACGATGAAACTTATGTCCTGGAGGATTTCAAGCAGCTTCCAGGGCTGGTTTTTTATTCTGCTATGGCCAGAAATGCTACAGCTGAGCATTTCAGAACGAAGAAGGCATCGACATTTCCCAAAAAAATACCTTGTGTGGCAAGCAATTTGCACGTGTGGCAAAAAGAGTAAATCTTTCGTCACTACAGGCACAATCAACAAGGAGATCTATCAGAAAGAGTGTCTGCAGAAGCGATTGCTACCCTTCATCAAAAGTCACAAAGAAAAACCTTTGTTCTGGCCCGATTTGGCATCATGTCACTATGCTAAAACTGTGATAGAGTAGTACCAAGCAAATCAAGTGAACATTGTTCCAAAAACCTCAAACCCGCCAAATTGCCCAGAGCTACGACCAATCGAGAGATATTGGGCTTTGATGAAGCGGAAGCTTTCTGGAAAGAAGCAAGGAATCAAAGACATCAAACACTTCCAGCAAATTTGAACAAAGACGGCTTCTACGATTTCTGAAGAGTCTGTACAAACCCTAATAGACAGAGTTAAGCGCAAAGTTCGAAAATTTTATGCAAATACCGAATAACTATGTTTTGTCTTCATGAATTGTTAAAACACATCCCATGAATCTGAAACAAACAACTACGACGGAAATATAATGCGAAATTTATGTTTTATTCATGTTTTGAGGTGTCCGGATTATTGCGGATACAGACCATACTGAAATTATTGGGTATAGGACAAAAATGAACATGGTAATAACGGGACGGTAATAACTCCCTGTACTTGTTTCTGGTGCTATTTTGTTTGTGGAAGCAAGCAGATCCCAGAAAAATATGCTAGAAGTCATTGTTTACAAATGTTACTTTCGACCTTTTGACTATTTTGTCTAGAAATATTGTGAGTGGTCCCAATAGCATCCGTACTGTTGGTTTGAATCGGTTCTAAGTCACTATTTGTTCTATTTGTATCAATCGGTCCAAGTCGGAAATCGGTCTTATTTAGAAACAATTAGGAAGCCAACGTAATTGTATATGCAAACATATATTAGAAATGAGGTTTATCTGCGACTTTTATTGGACTCATGATTTGAGAGTAGGGGTGGAAGGAATTGTGGCTTCAAGGAGGTTTAAATTTTTTCAATGGATAAACTATTGCAAAGAATAAGATTGTACAATGGTTTTCCGTTCGGCAATGATACGATTGGCCAATGCTAATTGATGATGCCGACGGCAACCAGCACACATAAGATCACGTGAGAAATTGTGCACAGATCGGGTTTAAAATTGACTTCGAACTGCAATTTTATTCCGTATTGCAAAACTGGAACAACAAAGAAAAAGGGGGGGGGGGGGGGGACAAAAAGGGGGGGTTTGGGTTGGAAAACGGGGGTTGGCGGGGCGGGTTTTGGGCGGGGGGGGGGGGGGAGGGGGGGTTTTCCCCCAATCGGAAGGGGAATGGGGAAGTGCGTTGTTTATAATTTATATTATTTTTGGATAAAGGAAATTTATTAAAACGGGAAGGGGGGGTGCTTATGGCTTGTTTTTTTTTTTTGTGGTTTGTAAAAAAAAATAGTGTTTGCTTCAACAAATATTTTTCATTAAGGCCTAGCTGACAAACGTAAACAATGGCTTTTTCCGCGAATATCTCGTCATTGAAAACTCGCCTAATCAATCCACCACGATCATTTCGAAGAGGAAGAGTTCACCTATCCGATAGAATTGGAGGCTTACATGGGTAGCCTTTGTGCTACGAAAAATTTACGGAAGAAGCCATTGTTAACGTTTTTTTTCAGTTAGGCCCTAATGAAACATCTCTGTCGATTTCTCCGGAACTATCCGAGAAAGAGGGTGGGAAGAAGCCCCTGCGGGGGACCGGGCGGGAGGGGGGGGGCGAGGGGGGGGTGGGGAGCGGGGGTCGGCGGGGGGGGGGGGGTGCGGGGTGGGGTGGTGGGGGGGGGGGGGTGGGCGGCGGGGCGGGAAGGAGATAGGGGAGAGGAAATTTATGTGTTGGGGGATAAAGTTTTTGTAGTTTGTTGTTGGTGGTGGTATAGTTTTGTTGTTTTTCGATATTTATAAATATTTTGTTTGATCTTGTTGTGAAATTTTAAATTAATTTAATGAATTGTTTTTGTGTTGGGTAACCCTGTAGGACTAGATTCAACGAAATGAACATGTTTTAGAAAATCATTCCAAAATAAAATTTAAGATATAGGGGAAAGTGCTCTTATGTGGGTCTATGGATCTAGAATTCGGCCTATCGTTAAAAATTGCCTGTCTTTAATATTTATTTATATTGATATGTCAGTGAGACTGTATAATTTGATTTTCAGGGTAGAAATAGTGAATTAATATTTACTTCGAATTTTAAGCATAGACCGAATCCTAGATCTATAGACCCACATTAGAGCACCTTTCCCTATTTCTTAAATTGAAACTTAAATTTTTGAAAATATAAAATCACAGTATAGTGAATAGTTTTTGATTTACAAAACGAGTTAATTAGTATCTAACAACAACTCGATCATAACAGACAAGAAGATATTGTCTTTTCGGTCCGATGTTATTAGATACTTTGCGTCAAGTAATCAACCCAAGCAAATCACAATAATCATAAGTGGTTGCATGAACTTGATTGTAATTAAATTGAATCACATTGGAGTTGCAGCAACCGATTAATAACAAGTGAGCTGCTAGGCAGCACACCAGCATGTGATTTTAAGCCTCGAATGCAACGAAGGAAAGACCCGGCAAAAATCTAGTTCGGGTTAGTTTATCTGACAAGTATCTGGTTCGGGTTAAAAGACAAGTATCATTCAAAACAACTTTTTCTGGATTGTTTTACATTGCCGAAAACTTTAAAAACAATCGTTTCAGTTTCGCTCTCGTCAACATTAAATTTCGTGCTTCACGTAGTTGGTTTGCAAAATTGGATCGTGTCTTTCCTCTTTATAAATTCTAGGTTGGACTAATTATCAATTCGTGTTTCTGAAACTGAAAATCACAGCTTTATCGAAACCAACGGCATTCAAATCGCTAACCAAAGAATGTGCTTCAGAGGAGCAATCGTTTGTTGAGAATATGTTGCATGAAGTCTTGACACTATTTGAGATTTACGATCAGCAAAAGTGAATGGAATTCGATGCCATATCGCGCTAAACTAATTTGAAAAATATGACCAAAACAATTGCAATTTCAATCGATCTTGTCGATGTCAAAATGTTTACGAACTGCGCAAATGCATGCAAACTTAAGATAAGTTCATGTGCAATCCCAGCCTTCCAGCCGTCAATTCGAGCTATCCCAAGTCGATTATTTCAGTACTGCCCAACGAGGAGAGAACTATCAAAAACATCAACTTAGAACTAGGTTTCAATTTTGGAAGCGATTTTTAAATATTTATCAGCAACCACCAACACAGCCGTGATGGTTCCTACCCAAGTAGTAGCAAACAGTTGTGAATGACACAAATTCCTATCCCAAACACACCCCCTCCCCCCTGTACCTCTGTTAGCGGCAATCTTGAGTCTTCGCAATCCTTCCGGGTCACTTCCTTCCATCTTTTCGACAATTGGCACGAAATTCTCCAACACCGTTTAACTCGCGAGCACTCAAAAGGCGTAAACGTAGCTTTAGAATTTTCACTATCAATATTTTTGGGTGGGGATCTTTTTTTTTTTAGGAATGAATTTTCACCTAAACCAACCGGTTGACAGTTTCTGACCGAAATGAGCCCAGCTTGGCGATCATGGTGAACTGTGATGGCGGAAAATGCGACCGTCCGTGTTGTTCGGAGCACGTGTAGCAACCTTTGGCGCCACGAAACGATCATGAAGAATCATAAATTTTATGATTATTTCGCAGGTAGTGTTGAAAATTTAGGGCCGCCAGCCGAATGAAACGTACCACGCCTACCGACTGATGTTGGGTTAGGAATGGATAGTCTGGAAGATTGCCAGTGTTTCTCCTCGCATGAGTTGGATTTTGTGGTAGTATTTATCATATAATCGTACACATGACTGGGTATTTCTTCCGGGTTGCGGCAATTTTTCTGGCTTCCATCCAGATGAGCACAACTTTGTTGTTTTGAGAAGGTAAATACTTCATGCTACCCGCAATGCGAGAAAACAGTCATACGATTTTTCGCATCACCGATCAACTTCCGCCTATCGATTCGATCAGAAATTGTTTCTTTTGGGGTACTCAGCAGAACTCACTTTCTCCGCATGCCACCGACACACAGCCATGCGGTCGGCACAAACCGGCTCCATTGGTATTGGTGAAATCAAGTCAGGACCTTCCACACTACTCAAAACCCCCAGAACCACCCACTGGCCAGGGGGCTCCATCCCGCCCAACCACCGATTCGTCGGAAAACTCCGTCTAGACGTCTCGTACACAAACACTCTCTCAACGCAGGGCAACGTAAACGGATAATGCAGCAAAACGCTGACAGACGGAGAGAAGGGGTTTCCATGGAAAATCCGGCGAAAAACAGCGCAGACAAAATCAATATTTTTAGCTACCGGTCGTCGTCGTCGTCGTTGTTGTTGTTGCTGGGTGGGTGGTGTATTCTGATGGGAACAGGAACTGGAGGGAATAGGTTTGTTGATAACATTCGCTGGCTTGCTCACGATTTAGCGTGTACATTTGGTTCCTAACATCGGCGATGACGACGACGATGAGGACGATAGGCACATCAATGCCATTCGTGTTAGGGGTAGGTTATGGGGCTGACGTCGCAAGTGCTTTCTCGCTCACTCGCTTCAACTCCGCTTCCGGTTTGAGTAAGGCTCTGTCTGGAAGTCAGTTTTACTTGGGGAGTTTCGTTCTGTAACGTCCCTGTTGGGATTTTTCGGCGAGCGAGAAATGCTCTAAACCGGACGGGGAATCGAACCCAGCATGGATTTGTTTCACAGCTTTTCCCGACTGATCGGGGCGAGGCCCCCCAACTGACAGGATACATTTATTTTAAATCAGTAACGTACGGCATGGGGTTTGGTGGCAAAGATAGGGATGGTAGTGGGGAAGTGGCAGACGCACACCAGACACGGAACATTTATTTCGGCGAGAGCGCGCTCGCGTACGTCTGCGTGAGTGTGGGTGACAAGTTTGATGCACCCCGGAAAAAACAAGCAAAGCGTGGAAAATTAGCGGGGGTGAGGAGCGGGGGAGGGCGGGGGTGTCTGGACGGAAATCGCCAGTGGTGGGGGACGTTTTGATGAGGTTCCTGGCTAGGTCTGGCTGGATTTTGATGGTTTAGAACTGGAGGCAGGGAGCAAGGTGACGGGGCAGTGATTTAGGAGATAAGATTGTCTGCTAGCTCGTGGACCAACGGGTCGAGATTGGAATTTAGCGACAGTAATTAATTGGATTTTCCTGTTATGGGCGTGAAATGGGTGGCTGATCAGTGGTGCTGTTCTAGCGGCAGAACGATTCTGAATCGATAAGTCTGCAGGGTGACGGAGTTTTGTGTGTGTGTTTGGAAAAGTGGACTGGGTTGAAAAATTACTCTAAAATAAAATCTGTAGTATGAGCGTGAGCATGATTACCGCCCGGGGTTGCTACTTCATTAGTGATAGATCAGCTGTAATTACATAGAGTACAAAACAGAACATACATCTTCAATGTGCAAAAATTGATGATCCCAAACTTAAGCAATACCGGCACCGGCCTCGTCCGAATGTAGGTCTGATAAGAAAAGATTAGGAATATGTTGACGTGATACTCGGTTCATTGAAAGCCGCACTTCCGCGAAAAATCACTGTGATGTTGGATAAAAGGGTTGGGTCGGCAACAGGGTTCGTTTTGGTACACTGTACGCTACGTTCTACACGGAAAAAAAAATTAATGTAAACAAGGTTGTAAAAGGAGAAGTAAACAGCGAAATTTTTTGCAATTTTTCATGCGACATACAACAATGTTTGCAATCTTTCATACAACAGGCTAGATTCAGGCGTTATCTGGCTAAAATTTACATGAAATATCCCATTGATTTCTGCCAAATCTAGCATTCCCTTTATGTGCATTAGATAACGCAGAAAATTCAATGTTTCATTTTATCTGTGTAGTTAATCTTTGTTTTCAGATCATTCCTATTTAATTGGTTTTAAAGAGATGTACAAACATATATTTAAATACACTAAGGTATTTTCTACTCGGTTTTTTTATACGCGGTTTGTTCTCGGTGATAACTCCAGAACGGAACAACTTATCGTCCTAATTCAAATCACATTGTTCGTTTTGGGCAAAACATGGCAGTTTCTTAAAATAAAATTCTCAATTTTTGATGAAAATACTCAAAATTTTAAAAACTGTAATTTGACCATGAAAAGGTAACACATGCAAACAAAATCGAAGCAATTTAAAATGTTTATGCATGTGAATTGATCAGCTCTATTTAGTCTCTTTTAACGCGGTTTCATAGTAAAAGTGGAACGTATCCCCCGTCCAAAAAATGACCTTAGTGTATCAGTACGGATTTAAACCAACAGTAAGGATGCTTTTGAAGCCAATGACAATGTGTGATAATGGTTCACATTATTGGGACAACAAAAACAATTTAAACTACACTCGAGAGTCGACTTGTACCGATTTTAACCAACAGTTAGGATCAAGGGTAAGTCGCTTAGAACAGTGTGCCATCCACGATGTCTTACATACTAGACGAATATGTTACATAACTGCGGCACTTCGATTTTCAATTCGTACCACATGTATGGTACACTGAGGCACACTTTTGACAGTTGAGCTAATAGAAATAAGAAACCAGCAACCTTGCCAATATGCATTGCCGTGTTGCCAGGCTCACTAGACAATAACAATTTGGGCTGTCAACACATCGGCACATTCGGCACATTACGGGAACACCCAGAATAAGGCAACGCTTGTAGACACACTAAAAAAAAATAGCACAGGAGAAAAGTGTGCTGAGCGATCCACCCCTTGGTAAGGATGCTATTGGGGACACTCACAAACTGTGATGGCGGTTTACTTCATTAGGATAACAAACAATTTTTCAACTACGCCTAATAGTCGATTTTAACCGATTTAAACCAACATCCAAAATTTAAAAGAAGAAATTGGGGTGGGGGGGGGGGGGGGGGGGTGGGCAGGGTTGCGGCAACGAGAAGAAAACTATTTCGCTTGAGAGCCGATTCGAACCGATTTAAACCAACAGTAAGGATGCTATTGGGGCCCCTCACAGTGATAGTGGTTTCCATTATTGGAAACGCAAACAATTTTTAGACCACACTTTAGTGTGGATTTTGACCGATTTAAACCAACAGTAATAATGCGGTTTGGGCCACTCACAAAAAGTGATGGTGTTTTAACATATTGTAAAAATAAACACGTTTTTTAAACTCCACAAATTGGTCGCTTTGAACCGATTTAAACCAACAATTAGGATGCTGTTGGGGCCAATAACAAAGTTTGAGGGTGATATTTGATTTAAAAGAATCGATTATCTCCAAACCAGTTATCTGTGCGACATATAAGCGTTATTCAATTTGATTTAAATATTAATCTATTAGACAGATTCAAGCTATTTCTACTGAAAGTTCCCCGATTTGGTTTGAAAAATAGAAATTTGAAATTGTTAAACCTGCGGTAAATTAAATTGCATCAGAAAAGGCAAACACATCATCTGGATAAAGCAAACTGACCCAGTGTTCAACACCAACTTTTTCAGTGGTGTTAGTTAAGTATTAAGCTCACATTTAGACAGCTCCGGATGTATTGTCATTCAAAAACGTCTTGAAATTTGTTACAGTAGGCACCTAAGGAACGAATAGTCGAGCACTCGACACTGAAGAAGTCTGTAAGTCGCAGATGAAATAGCCCAATCTGTCAAAAGATAAGCTATCTGTAAAGGGTGATACGGTCAAAATTTGGTCAAGGGAAAACGCGTGTAAATCGGTGAAATCGTTTATTTAAAAAATCAAATTAAATTTCTTTTTCAAGTTCAATTAGTATAAAATTCAGGAAAAATATTCAGTTGGGCTTCCGCTTTTCCAAATGCAGGTGGTAGCCCAGTATTTCTCAATTGGGCGGAGCTCTGGCGTGTTGGGAGGGTTCTTGTCCTTGGGAACCACCTGCACGTTGTTGGCGGCGTACCACTCCATGGCCTTTTTACCGTAATGGCAAGATGCCAAATCCGGCCAAAACAGTACGGAACAACCGTGTTTCTTCAGGAAAGGCAGCAGACGTTTATTCAAACACTCTTTCACGTAAATTTCTTGGTTGACAGTCCCGGAAGCTATGAAAATGCTGCTTTTCAAGCCACAGGTACAGATGGCTTGCCAAACCAGATATTTCTTTGCGAACTTTGACAGTTTCGTGTGCTTGAAAATATCTGCTACCTTTCCCCTTCCTTTTGCCGTGTAAAACTCCTGTCCCGGAAGCTGCTTGTAGTCGGCTTTGACGTAGGTTTCGTCGTCCATTACCACGCAGTCAAACTTCGTCAGCATCGTCGTGTACAGCCTCCGGGATCGCGCTTTGGCCGTCGTATTTTGTTTATCATCGCGATTTGGAGTCACTACCTTCTTGTAAGTCGATAGTCCGGCTCGTTTTTTGGCTCGATGCACGGTTGTAGACGATACACCCAGCTTATTTGCGGCATCTCGGAGAGATAGGTTAGGGTTTCGCTTGAAACTACCGGCAACTCTCTTTGTCGTCTCAGCGGTTTTCGATTTCCCCCCGATCCAGACTTCCTGGCTGTCGACAAACGTTCCCCAAACACTTTAATTACATTTGTAACGGTTGATTTGGCAACTTTTAGCGATTTTGCCAACTTTGCGTGCGAGTAGCTCGGATTTTCGCGATGCGCGAGCAAAATTTTGATACGCTGCTCTTCTTGCTTGGACGGCATTTTGACAACTGAAGAGTGAATTCCAAAATCAAAATAGGAGCAACATTCTACACACACACCTTCAAAATGGGGGGTGTTCAGGTTTTTTAAATGCAAAATTGAAAGAAATACGTCAAGTTGATATTGACCAAATTTTGACCGTATCGCCCTTTAGTTTTATTTCATGTTTCTTTCAGTCATTGGAGGTTGATCTATGCTTATGATTATATTGTCTATCATCTGGCACTATCATTTGCAATAAAAAATATGTTTCGGAGCTGTCCAATAGTACCCAATGATAAATGATGCTTCGCTGTTGAGCGGCAGCTATGGCATCACTGTTGCTTTTGAGAAAGCCCATGTTTCCTCTCTTCTTTGTTCACCATGGATATAGCGCACCGGTATTGTAACGTGAAGCCTGCTGTCTCTTGCATTTGTTTGTTTTTAAACGAAGCAGCCCGTTTGTCGTCACAGTCGCTTTGGCTGACATTTGCGTGAGAGTAAATGAAACAAGACATACACATTGCCAATCTAAAGATCAATGACAAACTAAAAATTTGTTCGTATAGGTCTGTCTCATAACCAGCTAGTAGACGAGTTTGTGATCGTAGCAATCGACATGTTTTGGTTGATTGTTTTCGAGAGCGGATGGGTAAAACGAAGGAGCGGCTTGAGGAGATTGACGTTTGCAGCAAATCGTGAACTGGCCTATTTAATTTCGCCTTCGCACACATGCACAGAATCGCACTCATACAATATTGTTAGTTTATGTACAGATTGAGGAGCTGAAGAAAACATTTTTTTAATCGGAAAGTAATCCGCATGCTTTTAAAAAGTCCCTCCAATTGGGAGCTTTATTCCATGGCTATGAAATTTTCTGAGCCTAATGCTCGTTGCTGAAGGTATGTTCCGATAGACCAGACGTAAGCAGAGGGATTAATGTCTAAATATTGGCAGTTCTAATTATAGATTACATACAACTTCATCAAATGTCTTAGAGGCTGACTAAACTGCTTAAAACCCGTCCCGCACCCTATATGCTCTTATAAGACCCTTATTTTAAATGAAATATTTCTACAACTACATCCAATTGCTCTCGGGAAATAAGCAAGTAAAATGAAAAGAGCTCACCAAAACAGCCTGCCTAACAACACGTCTGGAGTGCCGGAACCGGTGGTGTGTAAGCGTGACTGCTGCTTGGCCCTCAGTGGGTCTGGGTTCAATCCCAGTCGAGGTCGGTTGTTTTTCTGAGGCGAAAAAATCTGCAATTCATATAATCACTCTCAATTCAAATAATCACCATCTAAAATCAATCACACTTCTGCTTATTTTCTCTCTTCGTTCTAAGACACGCACTATTTTATTGCTGATTGGATTTATACAATATAACTGAATATCAATTCAATTAAGCTGACAAAGTGCATTGACAGCGGAATATGTCATTTCATGATGGAAAAAATGATGTTTGCATCGCTGGAGACGAGATCCCGGCAATCAATCAATCAAATGTGTGACAGAAGAGGTTCCTTGTTCGTGTTCAGTCCGAAGGCATTACTCTGGAAACTATAGTTCATGGCCTTGAACTGAGCACTATAAATACTGTACCGGTTCTGAATGTTCGATTTAACAACAGATTGGGATGTTTTTTTAATCCGCATTTCTTTTTTTCCGCCTTTGTTTCATATTAATTTTTACGAGAAGCTTTTTTGTTTATGAGGTTATTTACTTTTCGTTATCGAAAATTTTTGTTTTCGAGTTTTGTATGTTGTCCACGCTAATTGTAAGTAATTGTAAATGGATGGCCTATGGTTGGATGAATTGACTCAGATATTAGCCCTATAGAAGTACCTTCTGCTCAAATATGAACGAGACTTTATGAAAAAAATTGTCTTAGATTGGTAGGAGTGTTATACGTTTACATGTCAAATTTGAGCACGATCTGTCACGAAACGTTTTTTTACGGCACTATAAACAAGTCAGCCTCCAGTGTGTTTTTCGAATTTTACTAAGAAATCAAACATTGAGCAAAGAATTAGTTTGAAATTTGGGATGCATTGAAAATGTCGCAGAAAGCCTATGGGGAATCTGCTCTATCGCGTGCACGTGTGTTTGATTGGTATAAGTCTTTCAAAGAGGGTCGTACATCAGTTGAAAATCTGCCTCATGATTGTCGTCCAGCAACATCAATAAACGAAGAAAGCATCGAAAAAGTGGAGTGAAAATTGTTCTGCAAAATCGCCGTGTGACCGAGAGAGAAATAGCTAATGAGCTCAACATATCAACATATAATGCTCATAGCATTATACACGATGTTTTGGGCATGAGACGTGTGTCCGCGCGTCTTGTTACAAAATTGTTGAGTTTTCTTCAAAAAGGTATGCCTCTATAACAGTCTCTTCCTAACCTTTTTTTAGCATCAAACTGCATGGTCAGCTGTTTTTCTTGTACTATGAGCGGTATTCCAGGGAGCTAGATACGTTTTCTACCCTAACTGAAAGATCTTTAAGTTTTTGGTCATTTTTTTCTAATAGAAATTCCAGCTGCAGTCAGTCAGTTATTTATTTTACTTCACACACTGTGAAATGATTTTTTATATTACATTGCTCTATTAATTTTCAAAACTAGTTTATCATGTAGTCTATGTGTATTCTTCTTTTAAGATCATTAATTTATTCATCGAAAATCTGCAATTTTAGTTTTCACACGTATAGCCAATCCTCGTAGGACCCATCGATCTCAGATTAGCTCTAGAAAAAATAGTCAAAAGGTCGAAAGTAACATTTGTAAACAATGACTTCTAGCGTATTTTTCTGCTTGCTCCCACAAACAAAATAGCACCAGAAACGGATACAGGGAGTTATTACCTTCCCGTCAGTAGTGAATATAGATGTAACGTTTTAAGTCATTGCTTACAATTTTTACTTTCGACCTTTTGACGATTTTGTCTAGAGTTGGTCTAACTTGCCGTGTATTGAACAGATTCAGAAAAAAAACAAGTTAAAGTCCGGGCCAACCAGCAATTACCAATATTGTATGGTGAATTTGATACCTTAAGAAATAGAGATACTTTTAAGAGGAACGTATTTCCTGAGAAATTATGACCAATAGTCAAAATCGGCATCCATGCATTAATAAAAGATTTCTTGTCTTCTTAATGAGGAGCCACCGTAACGATTTGTGAGTGACCCCATAAAAATTGTCATTCTAACTGTTGTTGTACACGGAAAAAATACGTAGTTATAAAAATCAAAATGGGAATCAATTCAACTAAAATTTTGGTTTGAATATGGACCAATAAAACTGATGAACTGATTTAACAAAACCATTGAGTTGAAATAAAACTTCATGCTTTATAGAATTGAACATCGTGTATGATTGTTCAAAAAAAAAAATGTTTTCTTGAACCAACTTAATGCATTTGAAGAACTAATAAACATGGATGAACTAATCTAACAAAACCATTGAATTCAGATAAAACTTCATGATTTATAGAACTGAAAGTCGTGTTTGATTGCTCAAAATAATTATTTATTTCTACATTTTGGCAGGATATCGTGCCTACTATGGACTCCGGATGTCACTCCGGTCAAATAAAAATCGCCGTGGCATTAATTTGACCATCTAAAAGACGCTGATTAGACATGAGGTTCTCTACGGTCAAGAGACATAGACTATGACCGTGAAAGATCAACGTTAGCAATGAAATTTATTAATTAGAGAATAACTCGCTGTTAATCTATACATCTATCTATCTATCATATTATGGTATATTATAATTAAACTAACATTAGGAAAACTATCGGAGGCAGAGGCCAGAAATTTGCCATGTCGTCAGTATTGAGAAACTTATAGAATAACAATATGCTTGATCGGTAGGCTAACAGTATGAAAAGTGCGGTCAAAAATATTTTGTTAAAACTATTCGAATCTCGGAGAGGGTAACGTCAAGGTGATGTATTGTCGTGTTTGTTGTTTAACATTGCGTTGGAGGGTGTGATTCGAAGAGCTGGGATAGACACGAGTGGCACGATCTTCAGTCCAACTATTTGGCTTCGCCGACGACGTTGATTTCGTAGCACGTAACTATGAGACGATGGTGGACGCGTACATCAGACTTAAGGCTGAAGCTGGTAGGTTTGGGTGTGTGATTAATGCGTGCAAAACAAAATACATGAAGGGAAGAGGCTCACGAGAAAACAATGTTAGCCTCCTACCACGAGTTCAGAACGACGCATTGGCCACCACCGATAACGACAGCAGTAGAGAAATACAAAGGCGCATTATGGCTGGCAATCGTGCCTATTTTGGACTCCGAAGGACGCTAATATCGAACAAAGTTCGCTGAACTACAAAGTTGACCATCTACAAGACATTATTTAGACCGGTAGTTCTCTACGGCCACGAAAAACGGACATTGCTAGTGGAGGACTACCAAGACAACCAATATGCACGTATATTGAATGTTGTTTTTATGATATACAAACATATATGTAAGTAAACAAATAGTATAGAATGCAAAAATATGGCTTATACGTGCAAAAGTGGAAGCCATATACGTGCAAATTCCATTGTTTTCCTAAACGAGTTGGTTTGATATCGTATGCGATTGAATTTGTAATAACAAATTCGATTCAAAAAAGTTTAGCGATTTATATCCGATTTAGTTTCTGACGCAGTACGATGAACAAATGACTCATCATATATAAGCCGAAAATTTGCACTCTTTGCTTTTTAATTTAAATAATATTATGGGAAAACCAAAATTAATTGCAATTTTGATTTTAAAATATACAGTATGCAAAAAAAAAATCATCCACCCTCCCTACCAATTTACTTTTTTTTTTTTTCTGGTGAAAATCAGTTTAATTTGATGAGTCTTCCTCCATGGTTTATCAATTTATGTTTATTTATCATATTGCCATTGAAAATACGGCGTTTAATTCTTTTCTTGAGATTTTATGTGATGAATGATGAAAAAGGCTAAACAAAATGCGCAAAAAAAGTTTATCCAACTATCGTGAAAAACGTGGAGCTGGACCGGGGACTATCAGCTCCGAAAATTGCGAAACAGATTGAAAGCGAGTTTCAATTCAACTGACATCACAATCCGTGCGAAATCGTCTTCATAACAAAAATCTTAAGGGCAGAGTAGCTCTTAAAAAGCCATGGTTGTCCGCAAAACATATAAAAAAAAAGATTGAAGTGGGCCCAGGACCACATTTCATGGACCAGTATTGACTGGAATAAGGTGATTTGGTCAGACGAGACGAAAGTAATGCTATTTGGGTCTGATGGTATCACAAGAACATGGCAGCGAACCGGTGATTTTTTGAAAAAGGAGTGTTTGCGGCCTACAGTCAAGCATGTCGGTGGTGAGTTACTTTACCAACATTGATTTTTCAACCAACTGATCATGAGTTAGATTTTTTTTTCTGCAGCTAGAGTCATGGTGTGGGGATCTATGGTACATCCGGCGTTGGAGAACTTGAGTTCATTGATGGAATAATGACCAAGGAGGTTTATTTGGACATTTTGAAGCGAAAACTACCAGCGTCTGAACAAAAGCGCATGGGACGCAGATATACGTTCCAACAAGACGGAGATCCGAAGCACACCTCAAGGCTGGTTTTGCAGTGGTTCAAGGAAAAGCGTATCAAGGTTATGAAGTGGCCAGCACAGTCTCCCTACAATATCAGCAATATCACGGTAGCTTTTGCCAGTTTTGTGATGTTCAATAATCAAATTCCGGATGCTGATCGAAATTTGTGCTTTTTTGGGCATTTTGCAACAAATAACTTCCAATTTTGAACACGAAACGGAAATTTTGAGCACGAAAACTTTAAGAGCACTATATGACAGCTAGACACAATGTTTACATTCGAGAAAGTTGCAGAATACACACTAAAACTCTGTAAAACACACTTAAATCGTAGTATCCGTTTGAGGGTGGATAAACTTTTTTTGCGCATTTTGTTTAGCCTTTTTCATCATTCATCACATAAAATCTCAAGAAAAGAATTAAACGCCGTATTTTCAATGGCAATATGATAAATAAACATAAATTGATAAATCATGGAGGAAGACTCATCAAATTAAACTGATTTTCACCAGAAAACAAAAAAAAATGTAAATTGGTAGCGGGGGTGGATAAACTTTTTTTGCATACTGTAGGAGACAACTTCTGTGTACAGCAGAGGCCATACCAGCCTTGGTCTAATTGGTAAGGTAAGATCACACTTTGTGAGTGGCCCCTACAGCATTCTTAGCTTTCTTGCTGTTGGTTTAAATCGTTCCAAATCGACCCTCGAACGTTTTTCAAAATCTTTGTCAATGACTTTCCTCCATCACATTTTGTGAGATGCCCCAGCAACACCCTTATTGTTGATATAAATCGGTCCCAATCGACTCTCAAGCGTCATTAAAAAATGCCTTGTCTTCCAAATGAAAACCCACTATCACTCTTTGTGAGTGTCCCGAATAGCATGCTAACGGTTGGTTTAAATCGGTTCAATGCGCCTGTTAAGCGTAGTTAAAAATGTTGTTCCCTAAATATAGTAAACCTTCATCACACTTTGTGAGTATTCCCAACGGCATTTTTAGCGTTGATTTAAATTGGTGCTACTATTTTAAAATATATTTGTGCATCTCCTTAAAACCAACTAAATGAAGAATAAAATGAAAACGCCTCCTTCGGGATCACATTAACGCCCTTCGCTTCGTACCAATCCATTACAGGCTTGGCGTAATGGCACGAAGCGAGATCCGGCCAGAACAGCGTGGGACCACGGTAAGAGCGGAGGAAGGGCAGCAAGCGCTTCTGCAAGCATTCCTCTCGATAAATCTGCCCGTTTATGGTGCCGGTTGTAACGAACGGCTTGCTGTACCGTCCGCACTCGCAGATCGCCTGCCACAACAGGTACTTCTTCGCGAATTTGTCCATCTTTCTCTTCCGGAACTTTTCCGGAACCTTCATGCGGGGCGTACCGACAAAAAACTCGAGGCCGGGGATTTGTTTGGTGTCCGCCTTGATATATGTCTCATCGTCCATGACGAGACAGCCTGGCTTGACCAGCCACTCACGGTACAGCTTCCGCGCACGCAATTTGGCCACCGTGTTTTGCTTGTCAGTCTGGTTTGGCGCCTTCCTGACCTCAAAAACACGTAGCCCAGCCCGCTTCATGGTCTGCTGGACGAACCACTTCGACGAATTGACCTTTTTGGCCACGTCTCGGGTGGAAAGGTTCGGGTTATTCTTAAAGTACTGCCTTATCTTCCGCGCCTTCTCAGGGTATTCCGTTTTCGGGTTTCGGCCGCTTCCAGCGCGCCGCTCGATGGTCTTCGTCTTCTGGAACATCTTCACAACGCGGGACACGGTGGAATGGTGGATTCCTAGCCTTTTGCCGATCCACCTGTGCGACTGACCAGGATTATGGATCACCGCGTCCAAGATTTGCTGGCGTAGCTCTTCTTGTTTCGAATGCATCTTGAAAACTACTTGACAGATCGCGATAAAATTGCGGCACACATGAACATAACACTCTAAGCTAGTATTACTCAAAATTTCATTAATTTTACGCACGCTATAAAAAGTTACACTCAAAACAAAGTGTCGCAGTTTTTCCGAGTCCAATCTTTTTCAATTTGTGAATAAATATCATAAACACAACCATGCTTAAAGATTACAACATTTACAACAGACGCTAGTAGATTATAAGACACTGAAAAACGGCCCTGGCACCACACTTGCGGCAAACAAGTTGAATTGACTGCTTTGTGATTTAATTAAGTCACCATCAAGTTGCTACAACCACTTTTGACCGTTGTGCGCTGCTTGGGAGGATGTGATTGCAACAACTATATACGATAAATCATCACTATTTGATTTAAAATACAAATCATTTTATTTGAAAATATGAATTGTTAATTTAAAAAAAAACATGTTTTAAAGTGATCATACCAAGATAGATCTGACATGAAGGGGATTCGAACATCTTGAAGTGGAATCAAGTGGAATGTTTTGCCATTATTCCAAATCTATATACAAGTTCACATACAGTTCTTAAAAAAATCCTGCAATGTGATGAAAATACGGCCAGCCCAACTGTGCAGCGTTAATTAAAATGTGTAGATGTCAATCTAACATACGTCCAAATTTATGAAAATGCTGACATAACATACATTTTCTAAACAAGAAATCAAAACACTCAACGGAAACGCGACGCGAGTACGGACACAACACTTTTAGTTCTTACAAACGAAAAAGGACTTTAAAATTTACCTTTTTATCCGACCGGTTTACATGATGCAGCTCATCGACGGGGAGATGTCCAACTGATGACACAAAATAAAATTGCTTCGTACTCTTGGCACGGTACACGTCGAATAGGTAGGAAAGGGGGGGGGGGGGGGGGGGGTTGGAACTATTTGATTTGCCGTTTCGTCAAGTGGAAAAGTATGTGAGAAGCTATAGGAGCTTCGTCCTCGTTCATCAGCGGCTGCTCGGCGGTGGCGATGTACATGGATTCCCAGGCATTCAGGTGGGAAACCTTTCACGCACTTTTTGAGTTTCGCATGATCCCAATCTATTGTATGATCGGATCCGGTAGAGTGTGCTGCTACGCTTGACTCATTGGGCCTTTCATTATCAATTCGCGTTTCTATGTTCCCCTTTAAGCGGACTTTTAAATTTTCGGCGGGTTTGACCAATGTACACCGC